>OZ024904.1:684151-861651 GCA_964017125.1 Flabesymbios commensalis | reverse complement strand
CTGTTTTTGCTATGGTCATTCTTCAATGTGTGCAACTGCTCCTGGATATACTCGTATGAACATCAGCTCCACTTTTGACTCAGGTTTGATTATTATTATTATTATTATTATTATTATTATTATTATTATTATTATTATTATTATTATTATTATTATTATTATTATTATTATTATTATTATTATTATTATTATTATTATTATTATTATTATTATTATTATTATTATTATTATTATTATTATTATTATTATTATTATTACTATTATTATTATTATTATTATTATTATTATTATTACTACTACTATTATTATTATTATTATTATTATTATTATTATTATTATTATTATTATTATTATTATTATTATTATTATTATTATTATTATTATTATTATTATTATTATTATTATTATTATTATTATTATTATTATTATTATTATTATTATTATTATTATTATTAATTTTATTATTAATGTTATTATTAATATCATTATTATTAATATTATTATTATTATTATTATTATTATTATTATTATTATTATTATTATTATTATATTTTTCATATTTTTAAAAATACGTTTATCATAGAATTTGTTTCTTTCCATTTCATTTTAAGTCGGAATTGCTTCAAATAACGAAAAATATTTTTATTTAGGGAAATACAAATCCGCATTGAATTATTTGATTTATTGAGAATGCTGATACCCGCTAAATCAACATTCCACTATACATGATCAGATTTGTTTTTATGTTTATTATAAGATATGAAAAAGAGGGCACCCACCCCCCTCTCTACTGTGCTTTTTGGATCAAATGGGGTATGCGTTTTCGGAAAAAAATGAAGTTTTGTTAAACAGCCATTATAAATAATGTATAGTACATGAGGCTAGTATAACAATGTGCAGAAGAGATACCTTTACATATTTGCTTTTGAGATCATTGATGTCTCATTTTCAACAATGTGTCGCTTTGCACAGCAAGAAGGATCTCGTTATCTATCTTAGAACCATGTGCAAATCGCCCGACACACCTTTGAATGAATGAATGAATGAATGAATGAATGAATGAATGAATGAATAAATGTATTAATGAAATCCTATATAGCGCATGCATCCAGCTGGAAGTTGTTCAGAACATTTAACATTCGAAGGAGAAAGAAAAAAGTCAAGTACTGCATGAGGTCACCAAGCACTTTTTTAAACAGGTGAGTTTTTAACGACTAGAGGTCAGGCTTTTCTGCAGACGGATCTGGCTCGCCAAACCATTCTAGAGTGCTGGAGCCGCAGTTTCAAAACTCCTGGCACCGAATTTTTAAAAGTTTTTTTTGCTACCATAAGCTGCTCTGTGCTCGAACGCAGTGTTCTGGGTGGTGTATAAGGCACTAGCAGCTCTGTGATGTAAGTTGGGTCGAGGCCATGTAGAGCAGAGCATGTCAATAGCAGGATCTTATACTTTATGCGGAACTCGACCGACTGCAACATCTTTATGAGTATAGCTGGGAGTCTACATAGCAGAGGGTTGCAGTAGCCAAGTCGGGAAATGACTAGGGCCTGGACAATGATGATGTCTGTAAAAGCAACCAGAGAGTCTTTTCATCATTCAATTTTAGCCATTGCATTGCCATCCATACCGTTTTCTCCAAAGCGCAGACTTCGATCTGTTTGATGATCTCTGCAGCATCGTCCTGGTTAAACACGATGTATAGCTGAGTCTCGTCTGCGTACAAGTCCATGCCGCTCCTAGCTATGGGCACAGAATATAATTTGAACAGTAGTGGTCCTAGTACAGAGCCTTGAGGCACACCGTAGCTGAGCAATCTAGGCTTTGATGTGGTGTTGTGAATCTCCACTGTCAGTCAGGTAGGACATAAACCATGTCAAGGCTGTGCCACATACACCTCCGCTCAATCTGAGAGGCTGTAACATGATTTCTTGGTCAATGGTGTCAAAAGAAGCAGAAGCAGAAAGATCTAGTAGTAGTAGCATAACACATTTCTTCTAATCTATGGTTTGCAGTATGATATTTTGGACTCTTCGAAGGGCCACGTGTGCCACTGAGAAAGGGGTGGATGGGCATTTAGGCAGAGTGTGCGTTTTAGGTATATTATCCTAGGCTGACAAGGTCATGTGATATTAGAGCATAACTGATCCAGTCATGAGTATTTTACATTTTTGCTCTTGGTGTCTGCTGTATTTTAGGTCGTGAAGGATGGACAAGCAAAGACCGAAGTGGCAGAGACATAGAGGTAGAATGTAACAGTATCACAGAACAACTTGAGATCTCTGCAAACGGATCTGATCAAGTTTACTTTTTAGCTCCAGGTGAGTTCAAGCTTTAATTTAAAGTCATAAGCTTGGTCGCAAATAAAATATCCTTTTGTGTTCTTAGCTTTATTTTACTTGATGCTAGAAAATGTCTACATCTATAAATACCAATAATTATTTCAGAAGGTTCATATATGGGAGCGTAGATATTCTTTATTATTGCATCTGACATTTGACTTTTCATTTGCTTCTGCTCTTTGAAATCGTCTTTTTTTAGACTGTCTAAAATTAACCCTTATGCCGGTGCCGAATATATTCGGTTTTCCACTTAATTATTACCACATTCAGTACCGCCTTTTAAACATGTTAAAGTCATCATGTGATATCAATCATCACGATTTGAAAAGAGTTGATCTCCATTTTGTCAAATCTGCATAATTATCACTCACTTGAAGTTGTGGATCGCGTCAGTGGGTGAAAATTTATATATACTAGAAAATTCCAATTGAATAATTTGGCGGTTAAAGGGGGAATCTCTAAGCTATAAGATGTTTTTTTTCATACACTTTAAGTTGTGTTTCGCTGACGCGACCCCAGTCATACTTACTTACACAGGACACACCTTAAGTCAAAACATTATGTCAATGTATCAAATTCAATGCTTATTTATTCTCAAATGTTTCTCGCTTGAAAGACAAATAACAAATGACGTCAAATGTTAATGGCTTAATCCATAGACGTCAGATTCTGATGTCTAAAATTGATTCCCACACTCGAAGATTTATATATTTACAATAGTCCTGGACTCATAATAACATCAGCATTCAAATGAAGGGGAAAGAGCTAACTAAGATATTTATGATGATTTTGAATTGAAAAAAACAACTTTATTTCTCCATGGTTTATACAAAAAATATTTTAGTACTTTAATGGTTAGACTGGTCTTGTATTGATTCAGGCCTACTATTGTTTCACATTGAACCAGACAACTTAAATCTCCAACATATATCAGCAAAGTTTTTATCAATTCAGTAGTATAAAGAGGAGCACCCAAATATATGGAAAAAACGTGATCCCCTGAAAAAGAAACTGTGTG
Source organism: Flabesymbios commensalis (assembly GCA_964017125.1). Classification (NCBI taxonomy): domain Eukaryota; kingdom Metazoa; phylum Annelida; class Polychaeta; order Terebellida; family Flabelligeridae; genus Flabesymbios; species Flabesymbios commensalis. The sequence goes on along the minus strand of OZ024904.1, from coordinate 858,296 downwards.
TATTATTATCTCTGCAAGTTCTCTATTTAATCAGACAGCTATTTTTAGTGACATAGCGATATTGACGTTGAAAAATGTTGTTAATATCTATAACATTTAGTAAATGATGCCCCCTATAAACCCATTAACTGTATCTCGGAATTCCATTTTATGTCAATGTTCTAATTTCTGAAATACCTATTAAAAAATTAGGGTAGTCAGTCACAACAAGACTAGAAAATAGTGCTAAAGCTGCATGATGATTGGTTTAGAATTGACTGATAAATCAGCGAAATTCATTGCCAAATGTTAATGTGATACCTACTCTAACTGTGTGTCTTTGCAGAGCGCTACTTGGGTGATCAGAAGATGAGTTATTATCAGATGTTATCATTCCGGCTGGCTGTGGGGGAAGAGGGAGCTCAGGTCAGTCTTTCGGATGTGGTGATAAAGGGCGATGGTTTCAGAGTGGCTGCATCAATCTCGGCTCAAGGTAACCCGATACCAAGTACGCTTGAACAGGATTACGCTTTCCTCCTACATGAGCATCCTAACTACCAGTGGACACCAACACTTACACCAATGGAGTTTCAGAGAATGCTAGCAAATATCACTGCTATAAGAATTAGGGGCACATATGCAGAGCAAGGTAATCAGATTAGTTTGAACATTGTACAATGGGGTACTTTGTTCTGTGCAATTATGCATTTAAAGTGCCGGGCTATTGTCAGACGTAAAACCCATATATCGATGGTGAAGAGTCAAAACGACCAATGTCCTTTGCTTAGTACCAGGTAGATTGGTCATTTTGACTCATTATGCACTTACATATACCTTAGCCCACTTAGCCCATTTTTAAAATCTAAATCTTCACCCACTTGAAGGTGAGTCTCGCTGCCGCGATCCACAAATTTAAGTGGCTAAAAATTAGTCTTATTGGCTTAATATGACAATAAAGATTTTGAAATTTTGATGTTTAAATCAACATTCTATTCCTGATAACAGTGATTTGACATTTCGACTATAATATTAGTATTTTGCATACAGGTGTTGGCTATATTGATGACATCACACTTGAGTCGGACCGTCCCGGCAAATCTGGTGAAGCAGAGATAAACACGGTAGAGCTTTGTAGCTGTGATGATGGTTATGTTGGTCAGTTCTGTGAGTCATGTGCTCCTGGATATAGACGTAATCCTCCCAATGGTGGACCGCTGGCTCCATGTGTAATCATTGGCGCCAGTCAAGTTAACTCAGGTGAAGTTTTATCAAACTATTTCTTAGCATAGTGTCTTTATTTGTATGTGTATTTGAACGTATGCATTGTTTTGAATGTTTACTGATGTTATTCAGATCAGACAACAACTGGTCCAGACTGTATCACAGATTGTGAAGGTAAAGTCAAGGGACTTTACCAATCCTGTAAGGGCTGTGACGTGTATGTGATGTGTAAAGGTAACGGATTCATGAAAGACAACGTGCCATGTGGTGAGAAGGGTGGACAGAAGACATATTGGAACCCCACAAAAGGAAAATGTACGGTCAACAAATCACCACTGTGTCAACTTAGAAACAAGAAAGCCCCTCTGCTTGGTTAGTGACTGTGTGTATATAGTTAGCCCGTAAAGTGCCAGTGGTAAATCATTTTTTTAATTTGTTTTGTCGTCTGGATCAAATGAATGAACCAGCGAACAGACGAATGAATGAATCTTTTGGAGGCCTAAGAGCACGCTTTCTAGTTCTGATACTGATATTTTGTATATGTATTTTTGTTTTGATGATATTAATAAAAAAAAATTCTTTGGACACCATGATATTTTTGGCACACAAACACAAACTTTTTATTTTGAGCTGCTTAAAATGTTGATATGTTCATAAAAAAAAATCGCAATACAAAATATCACATGATTAGGCTGAACTGTTCAACGGTATTATATAGCCTACAATTATTTTTTTATCAGTACATATAATATATCGACATATATCTGTCAGGTGGTTTTCATATTATTGTTTTTTTTATTTGATTGTCAATTGATTGTAAATGATTTTCAATTTCTGAAATTCTTCTCTAATTAGCATACAACATACAGTCATAATGTTTTCTAGATGGTGCGATATATATTCGCTGGGGGAGAACCACTTGTCCTGCCACAGCTACCATTATCTACGGAGGTAAGTTAGGAAATCTTTGATGAGTCTTAGGACATAATCTCTCCAAGTAAGTCACAATTTACACTCGACAAAAGCTCTCTCATTCAGCTGAATCACTGGGGATGTTAACCATTAAAGCGCTGAATTAATTTGTAAAAAAAAACATCGCAAACAAAGGTTTTTTTTCAATTTGAAATCATCATTAATGTCTTAGTCAGCTCTTCCCGGTTCATTTGAATACCTATGTTATGGGTCTACGGCCATTAGAAATATGTTGATTCTTACAGTGCGGGATCGATTCTGACGCCTAAAGTCTATCCCCGAGCTATAAGGGTTAACAGTGTCTGTAGATCACAGCAAAGTTTGAAGGTTGCCAGGTCTATTTAGCCATCGCAAAATAAACCCTGACATTCTCAGTTTCATCAAATTAAACGCTACCATATAATATAAACTTCTGTAGTAACTTGTCATAAATTAACACATGCAATCACCAAAATGATACAATGTTCTCAGCCTGAAATTGCAGCTGTCTGACCACTGCCCATCTTCATGTATTCTCATCATATAACATATGTTTGCATGTTCTCCCCAGGAACAGGAACGTTGGAAGGTTGTCACGTCGATTTAGCCATCACAAAAATAAATATGGACATGCTCGATCCCAGTTTCACCAAATTCAACGCTACCATATAATATTAACTTCTGTAGTAACTCGTCATAAATTAACACATGCAATCACCAAAACGATGCAATGTTCTCAGCCTGAAATTGCTGCTGGGGCGGGGGCCCTAGGGTAGTGGTTAGCACCGCTGCCTTTCACGCCAGTTCGGGTTTCGGTTCCCGGTCTCGGCGGTTTCAAAGAAACAAAAATGTTTCTTCCCCATCCACGTGTGAAAGTCAGTATTGTGGGGAGCCTCCGTGACCGAGAGGTAGCGTGCTCGGCTCGAATTTCGAATCCTGTGTCTGGAGGACAGTGTCATCTCGGCTCGAATTTCGAATCCTGTGTCTGGAGGACAGTGTCATCTCATTCATCCCATCATCCTCAGGAGGTTCTCTTGGCCCAGTTTAGCCTATATGTGCACAAAGGTGGCCTAAAGCCCGATTCATTTCATTTGAAATTGCTGCTGTCTCACCACCGCCCATCTTCATGTATTCTCATCATATAACATATATTTGCATGTTCTCCCCTCAACAGGTATCGTGGGCGGATCACGCTCCATCCAGACTGGAGGAGGAAGTAATTACCTCTGTCTACCTGAAGATCCTACCTTGACGGGTGATGCAATAGATAGTGCACGTACTACAGTGTCTGGTGCAGAATTCGGTGGATTCCGTGACCATTACGTACCTTGCGCTGTCTGCCAAGCCACACGAAGATCCGTGCTGATGATTCCCGCCAGAAACCAATGTCATCTTGGCTGGACTACTGAATATACAGGTTGTCTATCTGCGGAACTTGATAGACACCAGCGTACAGAGTTTGTGTGCATGGACGGCAAGCCAGAACATATCGCCCATACATCAAGTAGTCATGGTCTATTCCTATATCCGGCTATTGCATCGTGTGGACCGCTTCCATGTCCTCCTTATGTCAATAACACAGAACTACTCTGCGCTGTGTGCACTCGTTAGTCCTCGGAGAACTGATGTTGACTATAGTGTTATTTCTGCGGTTGTATTAGCACTTGTGCAACCAGTGAAAACTGTCCCAATTCTGGGGAGCTGATATACAATATGACCTAATATTAAAAATCAGAGAAACTTTCAATCACTTTAAGTTGTGGATGGCATGAAAACACAACTTCCTGAATTTTAAATTGAATAGCTTTCAGCTCTAGTGATTTACACAAGGAGGAATTTAATTAATCAGAATTAAAATACTAATTTAACACAATCGGATTTAATAGCTGCTGATTTCCACCTTCCATCGTTTTATTGTAATAGGTTGACACAAAATCCAGCTTTGTATCTATGAAAAAATGTGAGTAGTGGTATAATTAACAATTATACATGATATAATTGTCTGCCATAAATATGGGTCACCACGACACACTTCCTGAAGCATTCGTTAGACAATTGGGATTCATTTTTTATTGTGATTTTAACTTCAAATGACAAATCTCTGCGACTTGCAAAATATGCTTCTATCACATCTGTGACTTTCGGCGTATCAGGAAGTACCTTTGCCCAGAAGATTCAAAATCTGTTGCATGTGCTCTAGCTACTAGTCATCTTGACTATAGCAATTCCCTTTTGTACAATCTTCCTGACCGGGACATTGAAGGATTGCAGCGGGTACAAAATTGTCTGGCACGTGTAGTCTGTAAAGCGTCGCGTTTTAGCAGATGTAAGCCTCTCTTAAATTTTCTTCATGGCTACCAGTAAAATACCGCATACTTTTTAAACTATAAACCATCACTTTCAAAGCCTTGCTTTTTCACAAACCTACATATCTCTTTAATTGATGAAGACTTTTCTTTTCGATTCGGCTTTCCCCCCCTTAGTTCCTCGGAGATCCGACTCCCAGTTGAATACTTAAGCTTTGACTCTCAACATCGAGCTAATCTCGATTTGGATTCTGCTCCTCCGGGCGCGTATCTCCGAGGATTTAGGCGCAATAGAAGTTACCGAATTGATTGATTATTTGATATATCCACTCCCAGGGACAGGCGGTTGTATTATTACGCGATCGATCGTTATTTTAAAATAAATTTGTTAACCCTTAGGCCACTTATGTTTGTTTTTTTCTATGTTTTTTCTCTGTTTTAGACGAGCGCATTATATTATGGCCGCACATTACCAACAAGATATAGTAATATTCTGCCCAGCACACGCATTGGATGTTTGACAATTTACGAAAAAAACATGTCAATTTGAGAAAAGATAAACAAACCTTGATCCAGCTATGTTTTTTCATCACCCTCATTATTATTTTTTTAATAATCGTTCCAATTATTATTATTTCGTCGCTCTCATTAACCTTTCACGAAATTCATCCAAAGCTATTTTTTCTTCTATTTTTTCACTGCCCCCTCTTTAGATTTTGGATTTTCCCCATCTAAAATGGAAAAAAACAAATATGATAGTCTTAAATATTTAGTCACGTTTGTAGCTTAAACTGTTAGTAGTAGTTGTTGTTCCTGTGTAGTTGAAAAAAAGTCATAGTACCCTACACAGGGTATAGCAGATCAAGTATTGTGGTTATCTGATATAATTGCTGAGCAACGGATACTGCTATAGATGCTGTATTTTTTAATGATTATAATATTTCTTTGTGGCATTGTCCTTTTGCATATTATATTGTTATATCGTGGTTCACGATATAACAATTCCATCAACTAAGGAGCTAATAGTGTTGCGATGCTGTTAGCAGTGATCACCAGTTTCAAACTTAAATAATATACAGTACCATCATTTGGTATTATGATATTTTCTTAAATGCTGATCGCTGCATATTACTTTTTTCTAACCAGCCTAGACCGCAAATAGTTCCCTGCTGCTAATCAGCTTTGATCTCAAATATTATATGGACGTAAAATTATATGGCGGTAACATCTGTATACTTGGGAGAGGATATTGAATCATGCCAGATGGCCAAATATCAATGTCTAAACTAACGTACTATATATATTATAATTTTATTTCATATTGGTATATGACACATCACTGACTATTGTACTTTAGGAACAGTTCATTTTTATCCAGGTTGTCATTAAAAATTAAATATATCGCTCCATGCACATAAAAGGGTGTATTTGCCACGTTGTAATATGGCAGATACATCCTTTCATATCCAAGGTGACGATGTATGCTAATTTGAAATCAGTAATTCCGAATTTCATATTAAAATAAGATGTCATTAACATATATTTCTGACATGATAATAATAACGTTACTACAAGTTTTTGTCCCATATCTTTGGCCACTTTTTTTGCTATTCTACATTACAAAGAATGGTGACATTGTATTACTGATCATGTATATTGCCTGGTGCAAGTCATTGGCCACCAGAACGCTATAACGTGCAATTCTGAAACATCGGAATACATAAGAAATTTAGGATTTTTTTCAAATCATAATTATACTTGGAGTTCGACACACATTTTAGTGAGTTTATTGAAAGTGAACAAAATAAATTCTATAGTTCTATAGCTCGATCCCCAGGCCTGGCAGTTTCAACACTGTTATAAATGGTAAAAACGTGGCTCACAATATTGTGCGTACGATCTTCAGTCTCCATCATAAATAGCTCAATCAAGGTTTTAAGTCACTTTGAGCACATACAGTGTGAGCTGAGCCTGGGGAACCTCTTGAGGCTGGTGAGATAAACAATATGACTTCAAGAAAACTAGACACATCATAAATTATGGTAATACTGGTAATAAGAATATTTGTTGTGGCGCGATCCACAACTTCAAGTGGAGAAAATGATTTGGCAAAATGGAGGTTAACGATTTTGAAATCCTGCCGATTGATGCCACGTTTTATCAAATAACATGTTAAAAAGCTGGTATTTAATGTGCAAATAAAAAAACTAATAATTGAGACCGGCAGCTAAAGGGTTCACATGACATAGAAGCCATTATTAACCCTTTTCTTGCTAATCACGAATACAGTCGTTTTAATCAGTGTTATTAGCCAATTAACTCTTTCAAGCCTGAATTTACCATAGTCATCTTCATCCACTACAAGCCGCGAATTGTTGTCGCTATTTTCGACTTGCAGTGGATGGAGATGATTTGATGTGGTTTAAAAATTAAAAAAAATTGTCATGTATTTGTAAACCAGTTTCATGAAAATTTATGTTCTAAAAACCTTGGTTGTAGGAAAACTTAGTCTGTTTTCAGGGATTTGAAATGATGCTTTGATGCATCGTGGGGGGTTAAAGGGTTAAACATCAAGATTTGAAAAGGTTTGGTCTAAATTGGGTGGGAAATACAATGTCCAATGGATAAGGTGTTCACATAAAGGCTCACTCCTTATTTATTGGACGAGTGTTATATTTCCCAAACCACACTGTGTGAACATCCTTTGCATATCAGCTGGTGGCGGTGAGTAATACAACACTTATCAATGAATAAAGTGTTCGCCTAAAGGCTCACATCATACAACACTGTATTAACCCTTAAAGCGCTGAATTAATATGTATAAAACATCGCAACCAAAGGTTGAAATCATCATAAATGTCTTAGTTAGCTCTTCCCGATTCATTTTAATACCTGTGTTATGTGTCTACGACCATTACAAATATTTTTATTCTTACAGTGCGGGGATCGACTTTAGACGTCAAAATCTGACTTCTGTAGACGTCAGATTTTGACGACTAAAGTTGATCCCCGCGCTGTAAGGGTTAACATCGTCTGCATATCAGCTGGTGATTCTAGCCGTGAAAGGGTGTAATCGATGGACAGTGGGGCAGTGATCACTATTGATCAGTCACAGCTGGATAAGTTATAAGATTTGTTGAGCTGTTTGACCACGCATTATAATTCTTCTCTGTCAACATTTGTAATTGTCAGGTTAGCCTGTAGCGTAGGATTTTCAATAATCTCAAGTTGTTATTACTGTCAACATTTGTTAGTTTGTTAGTTTGGTGACGAACCCCACGTTAGGTAATAGTCTGCATGGTAGGGTTTTTACCAGGGTTTTTACTAATTTTACGCTCAATTTTCAACCGATTTTCATAACATTTTAGAAACTATATTTTCTAGTCTTCCGCACAGCTACCCTGCACATTACTCAGAACTGTAACGTTAGTTAATATTTCAAAAGTTAATTTGACATGTAATGAATGCCTAATTGAGGACATAAAACAAATTTTAACTAATTTACTAAATTGTATCGAGGTCAACTTTAAAACTATTCAATATTTATAAAACTGCCCAGACTGAGAAATCTGGAATAACATGAACTGCAAGCCAATGTGACGGCGCCCACTTCTTGATCTTCACAAGAGAGGCCTCGAGGACGAATTTATTCCTGACAAGCCTGTAAGTACCTCACAAATAATGTCATTCAAAAAAATGAAATGAATCGGGCTTTAGGTCACTTTTGTGCACATACAGGCTAAATTGGGTCAGGAGAACCTCCTGAGGATGGTGAGATGAGTGGTATGAAACAGCCCTCTAGACGCAGGATTCGAAATTTAAACCCTTTCGGTCATGGAGGCTCCCCACAATACGAAGCTTTGCGAGTGGATGGGGAAGAAACATCTTTTGTTTCTCTGAAACTACTGAGACCGGGAAGCGAACCCCAAATTCTAGTGTGAAAGGCAGCGGTGTCAACCACTACCCTAGGGCCCCAGCACTAGTATCATTCAATCGTCCAAGTTTTGTTTTTAATATAGTTCTTCAAAAATGGACACCTCCCAAATTGAAGTGTTTAATTAACTAGCCATCTACCACAAATTAATTATCAATGTCGGCATCTTCAACTATTCTAGTAACCCTTTCAATGCGGGGACCGATTTTGGCTGGCAGAATTTGACGCCTAGAGACATCAGATTCTGACGTCGATCCCCGCACTGAAAGAGAACATTATTTATAATGGCCGTAGACCTATAGCCTGATACCATAGGTATTCAAATGAAGCGGAAAGAGCTAACAAATACATATATGATGACTTTAAATTGAAAAACATATTCGGTCTCCTTTACACAAATATATTTCAGCGTTGTAAGGTTTGAATAACCATCTACTACTAACTAATTAGCAATGTTAAAGGTGATCTATCATCACTTATATAGTATGAATAATTTTGTGACAAATAAATCAAAGTTGCCACAAGATGGGGCACAATTGTTTACCTATATGGGGTGATTGGCTATCATGTGACCCTGTGATAAGGTCACATGATAGCCAATCACCCCCATATATGGAGTGATTGGCTATCATGTGACCCTCTGAGGGGGTCACATGATAGCCAATCACCCCATATATCAAGGACATAATTATTCATACCATATAAGGGGTGATTGATCACCTTTATTTAACTTGGAATGAAAATTACGTGTAACCGTATGCAGTATATAAGGGTTCAAGCAGCACAAGGGTTAACTCTGATCCTAGTAATGAGTTGTTGTTTTTAACCCTTAAAGCGCTGAATTATTTTGTAAAAAACATTACAACCAAATGGATTTTTTTCAATTTGAAATCATCATAAATGTCTTAGTCAGCCCTTTCTGATTCATTTGAATACCTATGTTATGGGTCTACGACCATTAGAAATATTTTCGCTTTTACAGTGCAGGGATAGACTTTAGTGGTCAGAATCTGACGTCTAGAGACGTCAGATTTTGACGACTAATGTCTATCCCCGCGCTGTAAGGGTTAACATTCATGTTTATATATATCTATAATCTATAATGTAATATTTGCAGAGGGTATTGTACTGCATAGTTGTCTGTAGCGTCCATGTTGCGTGCGATACATCTTACACATTTGACCATATAGTTTAAACTGCAAAAAGATTTGTTGTTCTTAGCTTGCCTGTTGATATTATATTAGCTGCATTTTCAGTCACATAGGTTTGTACCACCAATAAATTTGTACTAATCTTTATTTCCAATTTTATTAACGTTTGTATGGCGTCACATAAGTTTTCGAAACCTTCTTACGATATCGGTAAAGTTACGGTTCAGTTTGTATGAACGCCTTACTGTCGCCTCACGATCACCTCTCTCAAACCTGGCCACATTAGTATGAACATTGTATGACTGTCTGAATTCTTACGGCGTTGGTAGAATTGCCACTAGAAGTAACTAATAAGAACATGTTGATTCATTGCGGCATACTTACGATCATAATGGTGCTATCATTGAGCTCTGTATTTCTATCCTGTAAAAGCCTGTATGTGAAAGCCTATCGATTGCATAGGCATTTATGGAAATACAAACACAACAAACAATAATAAATCACAAACACATACTGGCATTCGAGAGTACTTTTAAAGAAGTTATGACAATTATCATAAAGATAATACAAAGTCATTTTTTTCACAAAAACGTGCCTGACTGAAATTATATGAGTTATAACAATCTCGTAACTGTACAGGCACGTGGAAAAAATAAAAGTGGCATAGTATAATTCGTAAATTTACAGATAACAATTGGACCAAGGTAGAGGAAAGTTTGTCCTACTGACTTGTACTGTTAAATTGTCCGCATAGACAAGTAATTAGAAAAATTGACTAGTCTACACAAAGATGATTGCACTTTGACAAAGTTGCGCAGTCAAATCATAGATACCGGTAGTGTAACCATCCAAGTGAACAATGCAGACAAATATTGGTACGTTTATGAAAAAGTGGCAAACATTTTGTTTATGATAGGATGTTTATTTACATCTATATTTATATACCCATATATTCTTAATCTAAAGACTTGTCAAGACGGTCAAGGTAATTCTTGGATTCTCGTGGCTTAGTCTTGGACATGTCTAAGAACTGTAAGAACGCCTCAAAGAGCCCCCTCAATGTAGGGTGGACGTCACGTTAGGAATACCCTGAGAACTACGTATGGTGTTAAGCTATTCATACGAAGTGCTTACGCACAGCTTTAGCCACAAAAAACACAGCTTTAGCCTTGGCAACACGTGCATAGCAGAAACAAAACCACAGATGGGTAATGATAACATGTATATTAATTAGCGGCGGTAAAGGACGTCAGCAAGTTAAACCAATGTTGTTTTAATGTTGGGCCAGCCATGATGGTTCAATGTTGAAACAGCATTGGGTTAATGTCTAATGTTGGCTGGATAGTCTCAGTGCATAAGGTCACACTGGGGTCAGATGACATTTTTGTTGGTAGTCAATATGATTGGCCCGAGATATTTGTAGTGTGTACGCTACGCTGAGCATATTGAATTCAAGGTGTTTATGTGCCGCACAAAACTTGATGTTTGAAGATGGAAATAAGGAAAATAACCTTAGGAATTATCACATTGACAAATTTATAATATATTCACAAATAGGTTATATCTTCTGTTGCAAAATAACCTTCAATATTTTCTCTGTATTTTTTTCTCTTTCAGTCACAATGCGTGGATTTATTCAAAATAAAAACACTGTGATTGTTGTGTTGCTGGTTGCTTTTGTATCAGTTCTGTTCCTGTGGCATCAATCTGGATCTAACCTACAAGATAAACCAGAGGACGCAAATAACTATTTCCCTCAACATTGGCCAAGTATCAGCCAGACGAAATATGGACAGTTAAAAGAATATATATTTCCATCAGTAAAATCAGGTGAGGTTATAATTATACAATAGCGTGTGTTTGGAGGTAATTATGTTCATTTGAGAACCGACTTGTGTGAGTTGATCACGACCAGGGTGATTTGAAAACCGAGCCGAAGGCGAGGTTTTTAAAGCACCCTGGGAGTGATCAACTCTCACAAGAAGGTTCTCAAATTAACACAATTGCCGACAAAACACACGCTATTACTATTATTACCATCATACACAATGTCCATGTAGACCTAAGCCTATAATTACCAAAAACAAGATGAAACTAGTAGACTAGACCTACCAGTTGGATGGTTATAAATAGGACCATCTGGATGGCCCTACTGAACTCCATCCCCTTTATGATGTTGATTCTGCAACTGTAGCCTTACAATATAATATGAGGTGATGCAGTCAATGACGATAAATAGAACTTTGCCGTAGTCTTGGGCCTAGCCTATGTTAGTCATTTAGCGCTAGTTTAGTCTACCTGCAGGTCACGCGTGTGTGCACACAGTGTACAGGTGTACGCGCTGCTACTGCTGAGTGGCCTGATCAGAGCTCGGCGGCCCACGTGACACCCGTTCGATACCTGCCTTTAGACCAGAGGTTTCAAATGTAATTTGAAACCTCTGATTTTCATTTGATACCCCTGTTACGTTATTAGCACATGGCTAAATTAGTGTTATGAGAGCACTACAACCCGGGATGTGGTAATAATTATGGTTTCAAGATTGTAAATATTAATCAGGTATATCAATGAGTGAAATTACATTGAATTGGGTATATTCTATCTTGGGTACATTTGCATTGCTAAACAAATATTGCCAAAACCAATGAATTAAAGAAATTAATTTGAATTGGTTACATCTTAGTTTGGGTACTTTTACACTGCTAATCAACGCCGAACATTTGTCATGGTAAAATGAGTTAACGCAATTGAATTGGGTACATATTATCTTGGGTAGGCTATACTTATTACATTGCCATTTCGGCTTTTATTAATCACCTCTTTGTGTTGATTTCAGAATGTTTATTGGAGAAACCGTACACAATCCACAGTCAAGGAGGAGAGGATTTCGTTATCTTTAAACATTTCTTTTCTCAACCTTTAAAATGTGGTGGCACATTTGTAGAAATGGGTGCCTTCAATGGACTCGACCTTAGTATTTCACTCTTCTTTGAAAGACACCTGAATTGGAAAGGTTTACTGATTGAAGCTAATCCTGTAAATTACGAACTCGTGTTAAAAAATCGCCCTAACACCACAAGTTTTGGAGCAGCAGCTGGAGATTGTCCTGGTGGGGCGATCAATTTTACTGGCAAACGTGCAATGGGGCACTTAGTGGATGAAAAGATGATCGCCTTTTCAAAAGCTAAAAATAAACGTGTAATACAGGTACCGTGCCTACCCCTGGGGTCATTGTTAAAACGAGCAGGACTTGAACAAATAGATGTGTTTATTCTGGACGTGGAAGGAGCAGAATATTCAGTTTTACAAACCATGGATTGGTCAATCCCCGTGAAAGTATGGATTGTAGAAATGAACCACAGTCCAAATCAACCCATAATTGATTTATTTGCAGAACACGGATACTATGATTCTGGCATTAACTTTAAAAAAGAATGTGAATTATTAAAAAATAGCGATATCTTTGGGAGGCGACTTCCTCTTTGTATATTCAGTATAATATTTGTGAGAAAACAAGATGTAGAAATATGATTAAATTCTAATCAGTTAAGGAATAACTGATTTGTATATACGAGTTTATTCATGACACTGCATGACGAATGTTTCATGAACATCTTTATATGACCATAAAAATGATGGTGTTCGTTCTTGAAGTGGTCGCTTTTTCTGCAGGACCCTATTTTGATTTTGCCAGTAAGCAAATAAGGCCTATTTCGCGGTCATGGATAACTTCAACAAGTTCACACTCAAGTCCATCAGATCCTGGAGTAACTCGATATTGGACATTCAAACGTGAAGCTGGTTACTTATTGAATAATGAACATCTGCAATATGAAGTTGCTTACTTATTGAACATTGGGCATTCGCAATATAAAGTTGGTTACTTATTGCATATTGGACATTCAAAATTAGACCAATGCTAAAAAAACCTAAATCTTGGGAGTATAACATTTTCATTTAGACGACTGTAGGCAAATATATGGTCATTTTTAGGCCCGGCCATTGGCCAGGAGCCTATTAAGTTTATTTTGCTCGAGTTTGTGTCTTATTTGGGAGAAAGAGTGATGATCTGTCTGGGAAACGGTTGACATTTCTGTACACCAGTCCTTATGAACATGTCAAATATAACGTTTGAGATCCCTAGGCTAAGTACTTTCGACTTTAAAAAGTGTTCAGAAAAAATCGTTTTGGTTGGAATAATGTTGGCCCAACGTCACAGACGGTGATAGGGCCGATGTATTGTTTTATCTGGTGTTTCTGACGCAGTGGTGGAAAGCGTCACCCCATAACAATGTAAGAGTCAGAAAATACGGCACAATCACCTAATGCTGTTTCAATGTCAGTGCCACGTGTTTGCGCAAAGAATACAGCAGACCCAGTGATGGATAAATCTCGGGCCAGCGTCGTAGACGATTGACCATGAGGGAGATCAATACACTGTTATGTTTGGAAAATATTAAGCCGATTTTTTGTCTATAGCACTCAAACAGACTAAAACCGGGCCTCGGAGTTTGGGAACTCCTGTTCTAGTTGTCATTATCATTCAATGTTTCATATTGCGCTATACAATGCACCAATATTGAAAAAGCCATACAAAAAAAAATTATATAAAAATAAAATCCGATGTTAATCTAAAGAAAATATACTACTATTCCATCGAGTCAAACATTTAATGAACGTATCCAATATACGTCCAACGTTGTTCCAACGCTAAACTAAAAGTCGCTTACATTACGTCTGATATAGTTTATTGGACGACTTCCAGATTGGTAGTAGGCCTATATTATTTACATTTAAACGATTGCTGGAAAAAGTATGACCATTTTCGTCATTCATATTTCATATTTCTCATTACGCCATGCAATATACCAATTGAAAAAGCCATACAAAAAATTATTGTATTAACATTTTGCCTTCTATCCGAGGTTATTCTAAATAAATTCCATCAAATCATACTTTGGCAGGGACGTGCGCACCTTTCCGTCAAAGGGGTGGGATCCAAGAGGTAAAATTTAGAAAAATATAGGGATTCCAGGAATTTTTCTAAATCTGCAACTGAAAAGGGTCAGGACCCCTCTGACCCACATGTGCACGCCCCTGTTTGGTTAGCTTTATTGTTGACATTTGATTGTTGATTTGAATAACATTAGAGTATAGAGTTGGCCTGAGAAGTAGGTCAGCACGTCCCGTGACTAGATGACCTGAGAAGTAGGTCGCCACGTCCCGTGACTGGATGACCTGAAATGTTAGGTCGCCACGTCCCGAGACTGGATGACCTGAGATGTAGGTCACCACGTCCCGTGACTGGATGACCTGAGATGTCAGGTCACCAGGTCCCGTGACTGGATGACCTGAGATGTTAGGTCGCCACGTCCCGTGACTGGATGCCTGAGATGGTAGGTCGCCACGTCCCGTGACTGGATGGCCTGAGATGGTAGGTCGCCACGTCCCGTGACTGGATGGCCTGAGATGTTAGGTTGCCACGTCCCGTGACTGAATGGCCTGAGATGTTAGGTTGCCACGTCCCGTGACTGGATGGCCTGAGATGTATGTCGCCATGTCCCGTGACTGAATGGCCTGAGATGTTAGGTTGCCATGTCCCGTGACTGGATGGCCTGAGATGTATGTCGCCATGTCCCGTGACTGGATGACCTGAGATGTATAGGTCACAATTTATTATTGACATAAATGACATCAGAGTAGAGATAGAGATGATAAAACATTTGATCCAGTGTGACATTAGTTTGTGATTATTATTGACCTCCATCATTTGGAGATTATTATAATATAATATAATATAAACACACCAACGTGAAATCCCGCGCGTTGGTTATCAAACCCACTTTTTGATCATTGCTGAAACATTCCAGCGCATAAGCGTATGCAAGCGAGATGGGCGACAAAACAATTTTCAAAAACTGTTTAATTTTTGTCGTGTGTCGTGCCAGTTTTCGTGCCTCATATGTCGCGTTGGTATTCTCGTTGGTCGTCGTGTTGGTGTGTGGACAGTCACTCGTCGTGTGCATAATCACATTCTTGTTCGCGTTGGTGTGTTTTGTGCTTTATGCTCCTGCACTAGTTGTTTTTTGAGTTTTTTCTGTTATCCAACAAATAATTTAAAAAATGTAAGTTACTTTCTTCGCCCTTGTCTTCTCACAAATATTATAGCACGTGTACAATGATGTTTACGATTTACAAACAAATCCTGATCGAAATTTATTAATCTACATTCTTTTGTAAAGTTAATGCCAGAATCATAATATCCATGTTCTGCAAATATATCAATGATGGGTTTATTTGGACTGTGGTTCATTTCTACAATCCACACTTTGACGGGGATCGTCCAGTCCATGGTTTTTAAAGCTGAATATTCAGATCCTTCTACGTCCAGAATAAAATAATCTATTTGTTCAAGCCTTGTTCGTTTTAACAATGATCCAAGAGGCAGACATGGTACCTTTATTACAGGTTTATTTCCAGGCTTTAAATAAGAGTTCATTTTCTCATCAATCAGATGCCCGAACACTCCCAAACCACTGAAATTGATCGCCCCACCAGGACAATCTCCAGCTGCTGTTCCAAAACTTGTGGTGTTAGGGCGATTTTTGACCAACAATTCATAATATTCCGGATTAGCTTCAATCAGTAAACCTTTCCAATTCAGGTGTCTTTCAAAGAAAAGTGAAATGCTAAGACCGAGTCCATCATAGGCACCCATTTCCACAAAAGTACCACCGCATTTTATAGGTTGAGAAAAAAATTTACTGAAGATAATGTAATCTTCTCCTCCTTGACTGTGGAATTTATAAGGTTTCTCCAACAAACATTCTGAAATAGAAATCAAATAGTGATTTATTAAAGCCGATAATTTGTATTCATAAATCGAAATTGTATTAATAAATGTTATCAATACGTGGGTCAATAAGCTGCACATTCCACGTGGATTTTACTGAAAGAATAAAACAAGCAAGATAGAATGTGCATAATTCAATTTAATAACTATATTCTCACCTGATTCTACCGAAGGAAATATATGTTCTTTAAACTCTGCATATTTTGACTGACTGATACTTGGCCAATGTTGGGGGAAATAGTTCTGCTTTATATTATCTTCTGGTTTATCTTGTAAACTAGATCCAGATCGACGCCACAGGAATAGAACTGATACAAAAGCAATCAGCAACACAGCAATCACAATATTCTTAACTGAGGTAAATCCACGCATATTTACTAAAACAAACAAAAAATAACTATCACAGAGCAAACCGTGAAAATTAATTATCAGGCATAG
Organism: Flabesymbios commensalis; assembly: GCA_964017125.1. Lineage (NCBI taxonomy): Eukaryota > Metazoa > Annelida > Polychaeta > Terebellida > Flabelligeridae > Flabesymbios > Flabesymbios commensalis. The sequence goes on along the minus strand of OZ024904.1, from coordinate 841,463 downwards.
CTACTGCCTGACTTGGGGGATACATTGATAAATTGCACATTACTTGACGAGAGGATGTACTTTAATCTTTGACACGACCTTATAGTTCACAAACAGAATAATTTCAGCTCCATCAGTAACTTATCGAAAAAACATATAGATCTACAATATCGGTATAGTCTGATATTATATAAGGTAAGGTATTAACACATTTACCTGTAGCATCAGGTGTACCGCAAAGTTCTTTTATTGGACCACTACTATTTGTGTTATACATATATGCTACCTACGATGTTTGTATATCGTTTATGAAAAGATGTGTTTTCGCTACAGAAAAAATTCAATACACTGTTGCTTTGGTGCAAAATTTGTAAAATGAATTTCTATATATCAAAATGAAAATCATGTTGATATGTCGAAGAGTAAAAATAAAATTTTACTACTCCTTCCAAAATAATATCTGATGCAGGGATATTGGGACAATTACCACTCCTAATTTATTTTAGTGTGAGACTGTAAAAACTGTTTCATCAAAAGTCCACTATATGAGATAAAACTCCATCTCAGCTAATGCAATGTACTTATAGAATATACCATATTTAATGAAATATGTAGGCTGTGTTAATAGTATTTAATGTATGTCCTATATAAAACCACTACATGATTGTGTTTGAGGTTATAATCAGGTTTCTACGCTTTCCAGAGTGTACTTTTTGCTACAAAAATAAATGTCTTATGCCCATAATAATCGTAAAGGCCCGTACCCAGGCAAATGGCATGTCTTTGTTTTAGAACTGTTATATCTTTTTGAGTGTTTGAATGAGTGAAGCCAACATTCCGATAGCTTACAATTTTTAGAAACATCCGATGGCAACGTAATCAGGTTTCGAAAAAGACGAATTATGACAAAATGTGGGTCATTACATTTTTTTGTTTTAGATCCATCTGCATTTTAATTCGCTTGCCATGATTGAGAGGAAGCTGACATCGAGTCACTGATTTGATTTTTTTCTTCTAAAGATAGTTTTTTTTTAAATTTACTAGCCATAATCTATGACAAAAAGTTCTTAACTCGTATTAGGAGAAGTAGGTAAGGTCTCAGATGTATCATATCGTTAATGACGTTGTGATTTTAATTACAACGTCATCGCAAAAAGACCGCTTTCCTAACAGGTCACATATTTCAAAACTGAGAGCCTCTACACAGCTAAACACGACCGATTGTCATGTTTTATATCTTTGCGGGACATCGTGAATATCGCCAAAATACACAGGTAATATTCATGGGATGTTCGTGGCTGATGTAGGGACAAAAATGAAGGGATTTTCTTCAGTGTTGATCCTTTCAAAGAAAAAAACAAATCAACATTGGACCCTTCATCTAGACCCCCAGCGGCTTGGTCCAAGCCATTACAATAAAGAGATGTTTGTTATTAATTGCATGAACATTCCGAAATACACACTTATCGGGTACATATCTCTTTCAAATGGAGGGTGGAGAAAGATAATATAGATTTACGATGATATAAGCCTAAATAACACAAAGTTAAACTTGTTAACTTTTTAAGTTCAGGGGCAGTTGGGCCTGTCACTTTATATACTCTACAGACTATAAACAGATACATCCACAGACATCAGATTCTGACATCTAAAATCGATCTCCGCACTTTAAGAGTAAAATACTTGTAATGACTATTGACCCGTAACATAGGTATTCAAATAAAGCGACAAGAGCTAACTAACACATTTAGGATTATTTCAAATTGAAACTTCCGTCTCGTGGTTTATATAAACACAATTTAGCGCTATGCATTTATAAAGCCTTTAAAAATATGTGAATGATTGTTTTGAACATTTTAGGTTATTTCTGTCGAAATGAACAAAACAGTTATGCAGCTTTGAACAACATCGATCAACATCGATCACGTGACTCTATGTTACCTGATGGAAACACTAAGCTTTATTTATTCAATAACTACCTAACCGGAGGGTGTTTTCAGTCAACAGCTTAAAAAAAATTGTATTTTAACCCGCAGAACGAAATGTCAAGACTGTGAAGCCCATTTAAGAATAAATGGGATGAAAATAATAATCAACATAATTATATCAGAATACTTACAGTATGAGAGTTTTCCTTTAATAATAGCAGGGGTTCCTGCCTGGTGTGAAGCCTCTATTATAACGGCATAATGGGCATAATGTGTTCTACCAAATATGAATTATAGGATAGTGGAAGATATCCCCGTTTTAAAGAATGCATACGCTAGTATTTTAAATTGTTGTATAATACTGGTAGGGTCTTCAAAAATAGGTACGAATATATATACACGGGGTGTCTGCAGTTATACGCCTATATGCTACTCTTAACCTTTTCACCACCAAACATGACGGAAATTTCCGTCGTCATTCGTCAATGAACGTAACCATAAAATGACACAAATTTTCGTGAAATATATACTACATTTATGTATTTTTCGTCATTTGAAGCTGGAAATTGCGTTAGCAATTCCAGCTTCAAATGACGAAAAATAGAACTCCTACACCAGTATATCTGGATCCTGGCATGCACCCCAGCCTGGAAGTCAAAGGGTTAAGGGAGTTGGGAGTTGTTAAACTACAGTTTGGTTATAACACGCATGAACGTATTTGATGTATTAGTCAATAGAGGCGTTTCGCATTGAGTGTATTTTACAGGTGACGAGTAGTGTAGGTGCTGAGGGACATAGAGCACACACTGGATCATGTGGATATTGACCCATTGTTAGCTCAATGTTGGGCCAGTGTCGCAGGCTGCAAACCAACCCAGCAAACACGACACATCGGTCCAATGTTGGACCAGTATTGGCCCACCGTCTACGACATCGGCCCAGCATTGGTCCAACATTGGGTCGATGTGTCGTGTTTTGTGAGAATTGATTAAACATCACGTATTATACTGCCCTGAGTGTCGTAGGTGAGTCGTCATAGGCCGGGAGCCAGATCTAGCCCTCGTACTCACAAAAGCTAAGAAATTTTCACTGCGATTTTTATTTAGCTTGACCATTGGGATATATCAAGTGTTGGTTCTTTTTTGCCAAACAGGACGCTTTAAGCCCTAGGTCCTATTTTACCGTTTTTTAGAAGGACACTAAAGTAAAATTGACAACAATTCGAAAATTTGTTCAAAATAGTAGTAGTTTTATTTATTTTCACTATTGTTTTAGTCATAGTCCTCGGCCATATGTACATGTAGGTCACTGAAAAATATTTGTGCCCAGATTTTATATTTTGAATATTTTTTTCAACCCTTTTATCAATACGGACGCCTAAAGAAAAACAGTATAAAATATGTGTCAAGTTTGGAAACCTGTCATTTTTGTTTAGTGCTATCTAGGAGCGAGCTAATTCGCAAAAAGTGGCCTCATTATGTCCCCAGGTGACCGGAAGTTAAAGTTTAAAAAAATATGTTGCCATTTTTTTTCTATAACTACATATTTAGGATACGCGCGTCTTTATCGCTAACTCTAATTTGCGGTAAAATTCGTTCTAAATTCTAATATTTCTGCCTCCAGTAGGGTAATATAATTAGGTTAACTCGACATGCTATGGTTATTTATTATTATATTTAATATACATGAATCTCATATTGGTGTTTGTTTACGTTTTTACGGAGAACTAAATATTATATAAAGTGACACTTTGAATGCTAAAGCTGATTTTGTGTTTCTGAAATACTATATCTACTATGGCTATTTATGATTATAATTAACATGATTATTTCATGTTAATCTCATATTGATGTTTATGTTTACATGCTGTATGGAAAATTATATACATAATGACACTTTTAATGCCAAGGCTGAGTTTTAAAAATAAATGTAAAATAATGTAAAATAAGGCAGAATGTTTGAGACTTAGTATGTTGTATCTTGATCATTATGGCATTATCCTAATATACTTGAAGATTATAACAATAAACATAAATTTCTTATCTACATGTTTTATGGAGAACACACTAATATGTATATATAATGACACTTTGAATGCTGAGGAACAATGTTTGAAACATTAGATGTTGACTCGTATCTCGAGCATTATTTTATAATCCAGATATCCCTGAAGATAATAACAATAAACAGAAGATAAATATATTATATTTATGCTAATAAATTATCATAAGTACAAGGTGAAATTAACATTCCTTCTTTTTATACAGTTAAATGTATAAAATTAATTTTAATATACATGTACCGTATTGATATTTCCTGATCAGATCATTAAAGAAATTAGTCATGTAACATAATTTCATTCAAATGATAATATAAGTTTAATTTATCCACCTCATCAGATAAACACTTTTAGGAAAGAATATATATATTTATTCCTAAATATAGAATAAATATATTCAACATTAATTGTAGCGAGAATATAGATATACCATACAACAAGCACACAATAAATTACCGCTTAATTCTTAAATTTGGAATATTTAAAAAAGACTGCTTATGGAATTGTGTTCATGTTGTTTCATTCAACATATTTACTTCAAACATAATGATGAATAGCATGTAATGCTTCGTTGAATTGACATGTATCATAACCAGCTGCCGCACCAACGCTATACAAAAATACTGGCTTAAAAATAAATTAGGGTTTATAAATTAAAACACTAATGTAATTATTTTTAAACTCGCATTAACAAATTAACCACAAAAAATGTTGGTGCCTAACGTGAAGTGCTCTAAGAGCAAACACACCATGGAGCTGACACACTTCTCAGAAATGATGCAATTGGTGCTGCACGATTCTCAATTTCATGAAATCGTGACAGGACAATAAACTATAATGGGACATGCAAATTCGTCTTCCGGTCCAGGTCCAGACCGCCGGGTTAAATAGAATCACAGAAAATCATCAAGTCTATCAAATCACTCAAAGCAACTCATGAACTAGTCGATTATGTGATGGCCGCTCATAAAATGGGTGGTAGGCCATCATTTTATGTAGATAAATATGAGTAGCAAATACTTTCGTCCAACACAGGTGAAACGTATTGAGATTCCGACCATAACCATCCATCACCATCATCAATGTATATTTCAATTGCTTCACAAATCCTTTTAAAGTGATAATGAAAAGCGTTTGATACATGTCTGTCCTCAGGTGTGAATGTGTATAAAGCTGATTTTGGAAAGATGAATTGCAAACGAAGACAATTTTGCCCTACCGATAGCAAATCACCTTTTATCGATAACGTAAATGCCATATTTTACATCAAAGATGTTCCAGCTTAAATGACCGATGTTCCTAATATAGTTTCAACATCCATTCATAAAGTACATTTTAGCACTCACTAGTGCCAAGAAGGATATGTAAAATATCTGAACGTCTCAGAAGAGGGCCACGATTTTTAAATGAAAGGGGATAACGTAAAGACCTGCAGACTGAAAAAGTTCTTGTCCAATAAGGAACATAAACGTCACCTGATGAGTCCACTTAAACTCAAGTTGTACTATAATACCAATGCTTTAGAACTTGAAAAACAACATCTTTCGCCATGATGAAGCCACATGATTGTTTTCAGATATTTCAACAATACCAGTATCTGAACTAAATCTTATCTCTACACAGCACAGAAAGAAACTCATTCTCGAATCATCAAGCGTACTCATTGAATATGTTAAAAAGAGTGGATACACCCCAGAATCAAAGGGGACTCAATTGCTTCTGTATGACCAAAATGTGCCTTTTTGTAATAAAACCAGCTAAGTTGATTGATCAGGTTCTGACAATAACACAAACAACATTGAGCAGCTTTTAACCGTATTTCTGGCTCTGCTCTCACGGGTAGCAATGCTGTTTCAACATTTAAACGATGGGGTAAAGTTAAACCATACACGGTTCTGCAGAATGCACCCAGTATATATGTACCTACAATAGCAAGCTTAGGTGAAGAATGGTATCCTTAAGAATATCTATTGAAACATTTAACATAATTTTGTTGCACTGTTTATGGTCACATATACTCTAATATGCTAATGAAGTTCGGGAGGTCGAACCCAGGCGGTCTCAGGCCGAGCACGCTACCTCTCGGTCACGGAGGCTCTCCACAATATTGCATCATTACGAGTGAGTGGTGAAGAAACATTTTGTTTCTTTGAAACTCGGAGGCCAGAGTGGGGTTCGAGCCCGCGATCTCCGACTTTCCAAGCAGGCAGCTTTAACCACAGCACCAAGGCGCCCGCCCATAATGCTCAATATACAACATTAATTAAATATCACGCATTGTTCTCTTATATTAAAATAAAACTAAATAGCCTTAGCATTTAAAGTGTATTTATATATATTACTGTTGTTCTCCACAAAGAATTAAACATCAATATGTGACGAACATAAAATATGTATACTAATCATAATAATAGCCACATTATTTATAGTATTTAACAAACAAAAAATCTGCCCTAGCATTCAAACTGTATAAAACAATTAAATTCTACCTTGTTCTTCTAGTCATTTATTAAATATAATATAAATATCCTGTGCTTATTGTTATAATCTCTATGGATATCTGGATAACGCCACATTGGTCAACATACAAGTCTTAAGCATTGTGCTTTATTATGTATTATTTTGGATTTATTTAAAAAAAAGTCAGCTTTGGCATTCAAAGTGTCATTTTACTTATTATTTGGTTTCCCATTAAACATTCAAACATATACATCAATATGAGATTAATATTAAATGTTTATATGATATACAATAATCAATATCCACAGTATAGGCCTATATACACTGTAAGCAAAAAATCGGTCCTAGCATTCAAAGTGTCATTTTATATATTCTTTCTTCATAAATATGTAAACATAAACATCAATATGAGATTCACATAACATTTTCATAATAAATATAATGATAAATATCCAGCATGAGTTGACTTCATTATAATAGCCTATTGGACGCAGAGTTATTTGAATTTTACCGCAAATTAGAGTTAGCGAAAATGACGCGCGTATCCTAAATATGTAGTTATAAGAAAAATTAGTACTAGATTTTCAAACTTTTTCACTTTCAGTCCCCTGGGGACATAATGGGGACACTTTTTGCGAATTAGCTTGCTTCTTAGTACCACTCAACAAAAATAGCAGAGTGCCAAACTTGACACATATTTTATATTGTTTGTATTTTTTAGGCGCCCGTATTGATAAAAGGGTTGAAAAAAATATTTAAAATGAAATCTGGGCCCAAATATTTTTCAGTGACCTACATGTGTATATGGCAGAGGGCTATGAATAAAACAATAGTGAAAATAAGTAAAACTACTACTATTTTGAACAATTTTTCTAATTGCTGTCAATTTTATTTTGGTGTCTTTCTAAAAAATGATAAAAATAGGCCCTAGGACTTAAAGCGTCGTGTTTGGCAAAAAAGAACCAAAACTCGCTATGTCCCAATGGTCAAGCTAAATAAAAATGGCAGTGAAAATTTCTTAGCTTTTGTGAGTACGAGGGCTAGATCTGGCTCCCGGCCTATCATGAGTCGTCATGATTCGCCAAGTTCAGCATTGTGGCCGCACACTATTGATTTAAAAAATGTGCGTCATAGTTCCTCTTGAAATGTGCGTCATAGTTCCTCTTGCAGTTTTATATCTCTATATCTAGTAAAACACCTTTCATTTTACATGATAAGTAGTAGTCCTATATGTTACTATGTATATTGTATGAATAATTGCGATAAATAAATTTATAGTCACCCTGCTTGGATTATAGCACTAATAGCTGTACTTGTACCATTCAGCGATCCGACCTGTTGCGCTTTCGACTCACTAGGCGGCAATATCAACACGCATAATCGCTCGTTGCGTCGACGAAATATCTAAATGTGTTAAATTATGCTTGTATTTGTCACAGATTCGTTGTTTTTGCAAACTAACTTAATAGAAATAATTATGAAGAAATCATCAAAAGCAAAAAAACTGTCTATTTAATAAAAATGAGTTTAAACAGAAATAATAGTGTAAAATAATCACTAAAATATGAAGCTTAATTTGGCTGTGCTTTCTCCACTAGACCCGTCACGTCGCCTGAAGTTCTCGTTACTCTGGTTTCTCTTCAAACCACGCATAAATCTTTCGCCTTTTACTAAAGATTTCCGTGGAGAGGAACAACACAATGAGTCTATAGACTAATTTTTGTAGCCTTCACTTTTGTGACGGCCATTAAATAATAATAACTAACCTCATTTATGAGTTATTAATGTAGGTTATAAAATTTGGTTGCTTGATCCGCAGAGCATAGATTATATCTTAATGTATATTCTATGGCCAATAAATAATATTTCATCTATAAATTATTTATGAAGATTTTGAAATTTGGTTGCTCCAGATCAGTCGTAACTATTCGAAACTGGATGTGTTCGCAAGATATTGATGTGGTCATGAATGCTGATCATAAATATGATATTGTCACATTTTAATATGGTCTCACCACCCTAAATAAGCCGAAATCCAGGGAGGTGTCTACTAATGATGGAATCATCACACAAAATATTTTTAATGCGGCTGTTCCAACCTCTATTGAAACAAACTAAAATACAAAGAAGTAATAATTTTGTGAATATTTAATAAGCCCACGTTATCTTCTTTGTCAAGGATATCATATATAACTGTTTCATGATAACCTCGCAGGGATACAGTGGGTTAAAATGATGTGTGTCTGTTCTGTGAAAGAGAGCACGGATTATAGCCCAATTTTAACAGTATTGACTTTTTTACACTCTAGGGGGCGTAGCTCAAAATCTATCTGGTAACCATACCCATAGCGGGCCTGTTTTCGAACAAGGACATCTCAAGCTTTATCCTGATATGTCACACTAAATATCTAATAGGGTGAAAAATGGTGAAATCGGCCTGCGGAATTGAGGCAGTTTACATGTGTTTCAATGGGACTGGCATTTGGGGTGGTGAGACCATCAGTAGACACAAGGGGTTTGCATGTTCTGGTCCTTTCTTGACATATTCCAGCTGCTTGATAAAAAATCTGCAGCTTGATATCTATATTTTATTGAGTTTTACTATCGTTGTAACAATCTAAGTTTAATAGTTTTGATTAGAAAGTATATAATTGGTGAATAAATGTGATAACCATGTCTAGAAAAGACCAGAAGAGGCCGTGTTTTGGTGATATAAGTCATAGATGAAATGCCTGGTTGGTAGTTTGATTGTCATATGGGCCCAAATAAAAATAAAAAATAGTGAATTTAAGTATGGATGCTACTAATAGCAGTCCATTCTAATATGTGTGGCATATTTCAACAACAATTTTCGAAATACAAGGTAACCATGACGACTTTGTGTGACGAAATAGAGGCGGGAATAGCCACTTCATTTAACTGTTTTATTCAATGCGACTTTCAAGGAAACCAGGCCGATTTTCATGATATCAATAATTATTCAAAGGGCTCCGAGGGCAACAGTTTTCAATATATTTGCCTAATTCAAAAACTATATTGTTCAGAACACCTTCAAGCATCATACCTGGCCGAAATAAAATAATCAAAGAAAATTATATCTCCACATATGGTCTCACCACCCTAAATAAGCCGAAATCCAGGGAGGTGTCTACTAATGATGGAATCATCACACAAAATATTTTTAATGCGGCTGTTCCAACCTCTATTGAAACAAACTAAAATACAAAGAAGTAATAATTTTGTGAATATTTAATAAGCCCACGTTATCTTCTTTGTCAAGGATATCATATATAACTGTTTCATGATAACCTCGCAGGGATACAGTGGGTTAAAATGATGTGTGTCTGTTCTGTGAAAGAGAGCACGGATTATAGCCCAATTTTAACAGTATTGACTTTTTTACACTCTAGGGGGCGTAGCTCAAAATCTATCTGGTAACCATACCCATAGCGGGCCTGTTTTCGAACAAGGACATCTCAAGCTTTATCCTGATATGTCACACTAAATATCTAATAGGGTGAAAAATGGTGAAATCGGCCTGCGGAATTGAGGCAGTTTACATGTGTTTCAATGGGACTGGCATTTGGGGTGGTGAGACCATCAGTAGACACAAGGGGTTTGCATGTTCTGGTCCTTTCTTGACATATTCCAGCTGCTTGATAAAAAATCTGCAGCTTGATATCTATATTTTATTGAGTTTTACTATCGTTGTAACAATCTAAGTTTAATAGTTTTGATTAGAAAGTATATAATTGGTGAATAAATGTGATAACCATGTCTAGAAAAGACCAGAAGAGGCCGTGTTTTGGTGATATAAGTCATAGATGAAATGCCTGGTTGGTAGTTTGATTGTCATATGGGCCCAAATAAAAATAAAAAATAGTGAATTTAAGTATGGATGCTACTAATAGCAGTCCATTCTAATATGTGTGGCATATTTCAACAACAATTTTCGAAATACAAGGTAACCATGACGACTTTGTGTGACGAAATAGAGGCGGGAATAGCCACTTCATTTAACTGTTTTATTCAATGCGACTTTCAAGGAAACCAGGCCGATTTTCATGATATCAATAATTATTCAAAGGGCTCCGAGGGCAACAGTTTTCAATATATTTGCCTAATTCAAAAACTATATTGTTCAGAACACCTTCAAGCATCATACCTGGCCGAAATAAAATAATCAAAGAAAATTATATCTCCACATATGGTCTCACCACCCTAAATAAGCCGAAATCCAGGGAGGTGTCTACTAATGATGGAATCATCACACAAAATATTTTTAATGCGGCTGTTCCAACCTCTATTGAAACAAACTAAAATACAAAGAAGTAATAATTTTGTGAATATTTAATAAGCCCACGTTATCTTCTTTGTCAAGGATATCATATATAACTGTTTCATGATAACCTCGCAGGGATACAGTGGGTTAAAATGATGTGTGTCTGTTCTGTGAAAGAGAGCACGGATTATAGCCCAATTTTAACAGTATTGACTTTTTTACACTCTAGGGGGCGTAGCTCAAAATCTATCTGGTAACCATACCCATAGCGGGCCTGTTTTCGAACAAGGACATCTCAAGCTTTATCCTGATATGTCACACTAAATATCTAATAGGGTGAAAAATGGTGAAATCGGCCTGCGGAATTGAGGCAGTTTACATGTGTTTCAATGGGACTGGCATTTGGGGTGGTGAGACCATCAGTAGACACAAGGGGTTTGCATGTTCTGGTCCTTTCTTGACATATTCCAGCTGCTTGATAAAAAATCTGCAGCTTGATATCTATATTTTATTGAGTTTTACTATCGTTGTAACAATCTAAGTTTAATAGTTTTGATTAGAAAGTATATAATTGGTGAATAAATGTGATAACCATGTCTAGAAAAGACCAGAAGAGGCCGTGTTTTGGTGATATAAGTCATAGATGAAATGCCTGGTTGGTAGTTTGATTGTCATATGGGCCCAAATAAAAATAAAAAATAGTGAATTTAAGTATGGATGCTACTAATAGCAGTCCATTCTAATATGTGTGGCATATTTCAACAACAATTTTCGAAATACAAGGTAACCATGACGACTTTGTGTGACGAAATAGAGGCGGGAATAGCCACTTCATTTAACTGTTTTATTCAATGCGACTTTCAAGGAAACCAGGCCGATTTTCATGATATCAATAATTATTCAAAGGGCTCCGAGGGCAACAGTTTTCAATATATTTGCCTAATTCAAAAACTATATTGTTCAGAACACCTTCAAGCATCATACCTGGCCGAAATAAAATAATCAAAGAAAATTATATCTCCACATATGGTCTCACCACCCTAAATAAGCCGAAATCCAGGGAGGTGTCTACTAATGATGGAATCATCACACAAAATATTTTTAATGCGGCTGTTCCAACCTCTATTGAAACAAACTAAAATACAAAGAAGTAATAATTTTGTGAATATTTAATAAGCCCACGTTATCTTCTTTGTCAAGGATATCATATATAACTGTTTCATGATAACCTCGCAGGGATACAGTGGGTTAAAATGATGTGTGTCTGTTCTGTGAAAGAGAGCACGGATTATAGCCCAATTTTAACAGTATTGACTTTTTTACACTCTAGGGGGCGTAGCTCAAAATCTGTCTGGTAACCATACCCATAGCGGGCCTGTTTTCGAACAAGGACATCTCAAGCTTTATCCTGATATGTCACACTAAATATCTAATAGGGTGAAAAATGGTGAAATCGGCCTGCGGAATTGAGGCAGTTTACATGTGTTTCAATGGGACTGGCATTTGGGGTGGTGAGACCATCAGTAGACACAAGGGGTTTGCATGTTCTGGTCCTTTCTTGACATATTCCAGCTGCTTGATAAAAAATCTGCAGCTTGATATCTATATTTTATTGAGTTTTACTATCGTTGTAACAATCTAAGTTTAATAGTTTTGATTAGAAAGTATATAATTGGTGAATAAATGTGATAACCATGTCTAGAAAAGACCAGAAGAGGCCGTGTTTTGGTGATATAAGTCATAGATGAAATGCCTGGTTGGTAGTTTGATTGTCATATGGGCCCAAATAAAAATAAAAAATAGTGAATTTAAGTATGGATGCTACTAATAGCAGTCCATTCTAATATGTGTGGCATATTTCAACAACAATTTTCGAAATACAAGGTAACCATGACGACTTTGTGTGACGAAATAGAGGCGGGAATAGCCACTTCATTTAACTGTTTTATTCAATGCGACTTTCAAGGAAACCAGGCCGATTTTCATGATATCAATAATTATTCAAAGGGCTCCGAGGGCAACAGTTTTCAATATATTTGCCTAATTCAAAAACTATATTGTTCAGAACACCTTCAAGCATCATACCTGGCCGAAATAAAATAATCAAAGAAAATTATATCTCCACATATGGTCTCACCACCCTAAATAAGCCGAAATCCAGGGAGGTGTCTACTAATGATGGAATCATCACACAAAATATTTTTAATGCGGCTGTTCCAACCTCTATTGAAACAAACTAAAATACAAAGAAGTAATAATTTTGTGAATATTTAATAAGCCCACGTTATCTTCTTTGTCAAGGATATCATATATAACTGTTTCATGATAACCTCGCAGGGATACAGTGGGTTAAAATGATGTGTGTCTGTTCTGTGAAAGAGAGCACGGATTATAGCCCAATTTTAACAGTATTGACTTTTTTACACTCTAGGGGGCGTAGCTCAAAATCTGTCTGGTAACCATACCCATAGCGGGCCTGTTTTCGAACAAGGACATCTCAAGCTTTATCCTGATATGTCACACTAAATATCTAATAGGGTGAAAAATGGTGAAATCGGCCTGCGGAATTGAGGCAGTTTACATGTGTTTCAATGGGACTGGCATTTGGGGTGGTGAGACCATCAGTAGACACAAGGGGTTTGCATGTTCTGGTCCTTTCTTGACATATTCCAGCTGCTTGATAAAAAATCTGCAGCTTGATATCTATATTTTATTGAGTTTTACTATCGTTGTAACAATCTAAGTGTAATAGTTTTGATTAGAAAGTATATAATTGGTGAATAAATGTGATAACCATGTCTAGAAAAGACCAGAAGAGGCCGTGTTTTGGTGATATAAGTCATAGATGAAATGCCTGGTTGGTAGTTTGATTGTCATATGGGCCCAAATAAAAATAAAAAATAGTGAATTTAAGTATGGATGCTACTAATAGCAGTCCATTCTAATATGTGTGGCATATTTCAACAACAATTTTCGAAATACAAGGTAACCATGACGACTTTGTGTGACGAAATAGAGGCGGGAATAGCCACTTCATTTAACTGTTTTATTCAATGCGACTTTCAAGGAAACCAGGCCGATTTTCATGATATCAATAATTATTCAAAGGGCTCCGAGGGCAACAGTTTTCAATATATTTGCCTAATTCAAAAACTATATTGTTCAGAACACCTTCAAGCATCATACCAGGCCGAAATAAAATAATCAAAGAAAATTATATCTCCACATCAGTAGACACAAGGGGTTTGCATGTTCTGGTCCTTTCTTGACATATTCCAGCTGCTTGATAAAAAATCTGCAGCTTGATATCTATATTTTATTGAGTTTTACTATCGTTGTAACAATCTAAGTGTAATAGTTTTGATTAGAAAGTATATAATTGGTGAATAAATGTGATAACCATGTCTAGAAAAGACCAGAAGAGGCCGTGTTTTGGTGATATAAGTCATAGATGAAATGCCTGGTTGGTAGTTTGATTGTCATATGGGCTCAAATAAAAATAAAAAATAATGAATTTAAGTATGGATGCTACTAATAGCAGTCCATTCTAATATGTGTGGCATATTTCAACAACCATTTTCGAAATACAAGGTAACCATGACGACTTTGTGTGACGAAATAGAGGCGGGAATAGCCACTTCATTTAACTTTTTTATTCAATGCGACTTTCAAGGAAACCAGGCCGATTTTCATGATATCAATAATTATTCAAAGGGCTCCGAGGGCAACAGTTTTCAATATATTTGCCTAATTCAAAAACTATATTGTTCAGAACACCTTCAAGCATCATACCAGGCCGAAATAAAATAATCAAAGAAAATTATATCTCCACATATGGTCTCACCACCCTAAATAAGCCGAAATCCAGGGAGGTGTCTACTAATGATGGAATCATCACACAAAATATTTTTAATGCGGCTGTTCCAACCTCTATTGAAACAAACTAAAATACAAAGAAGTAATAATTTTGTGAATATTTAATAAGCCCACGTTATCTTCTTTGTCAAGGATATCATATATAACTGTTTCATGATAACCTCGCAGGGATACAGTGGGTTAAAATGATGTGTGTCTGTTCTGTGAAAGAGAGCACGGATTATAGCCCAATTTTAACAGTATTGACTTTTTTACACTCTAGGGGGCGTAGCTCAAAATCTGTCTGGTAACCATACCCATAGCGGGCCTGTTTTCGAACAAGGACATCTCAAGCTTTATCCTGATATGTCACACTAAATATCTAATAGGGTGAAAAATGGTGAAATCGGCCTGCGGAATTGAGGCAGTTTACATGTGTTTCAATGGGACTGGCATTTGGGGTGGTGAGACCATCAGTAGACACAAGGGGTTTGCATGTTCTGGTCCTTTCTTGACATATTCCAGCTGCTTGATAAAAAATCTGCAGCTTGATATCTATATTTTATTGAGTTTTACTATCGTTGTAACAATCTAAGTGTAATAGTTTTGATTAGAAAGTATATAATTGGTGAATAAATGTGATAACCATGTCTAGAAAAGACCAGAAGAGGCCGTGTTTTGGTGATATAAGTCATAGATGAAATGCCTGGTTGGTAGTTTGATTGTCATATGGGCCCAAATAAAAATAAAAAATAGTGAATTTAAGTATGGATGCTACTAATAGCAGTCCATTCTAATATGTGTGGCATATTTCAACAACAATTTTCGAAATACAAGGTAACCATGACGACTTTGTGTGACGAAATAGAGGCGGGAATAGCCACTTCATTTAACTGTTTTATTCAATGCGACTTTCAAGGAAACCAGGCCGATTTTCATGATATCAATAATTATTCAAAGGGCTCCGAGGGCAACAGTTTTCAATATATTTGCCTAATTCAAAAACTATATTGTTCAGAACACCTTCAAACATCATACCAGGCCGAAATAAAATAATCAAAGAAAATTATATCTCCACATATGGTCTCACCACCCTAAATAAGCCGAAATCCAGGGAGGTGTCTACTAATGATGGAATCATCACACAAAATATTTTTAATGCGGCTGTTCCAACCTCTATTGAAACAAACTAAAATACAAAGAAGTAATAATTTTGTGAATATTTAATAAGCCCACGTTATCTTCTTTGTCAAGGATATCATATATAACTGTCTCATGATAACCTCGCAGGGATACAGTGGGTTAAAATGATGTGTGTCTGTTCTGTGAAAGAGAGCACGGATTATAGCCCAATTTTAACAGTATTGACTTTTTTACACTCTAGGGGGCGTAGCTCAAAATCTGTCTGGTAACCATACCCATAGCGGGCCTGTTTTCGAACAAGGACATCTCAAGCTTTATCCTGATATGTCACACTAAATATCTAATAGGGTGAAAAATGGTGAAATCGGCCTGCGGAATTGAGGCAGTTTACATGTGTTTCAATGGGACTGGCATTTGGGGTGGTGAGACCATCAGTAGACACAAGGGGTTTGCATGTTCTGGTCCTTTCTTGACATATTCCAGCTGCTTGATAAAAAATCTGCAGCTTGATATCTATATTTTATTGAGTTTTACTATCGTTGTAACAATCTAAGTGTAATAGTTTTGATTAGAAAGTATATAATTGGTGAATAAATGTGATAACCATGTCTAGAAAAGACCAGAAGAGGCCGTGTTTTGGTGATATAAGTCATAGATGAAATGCCTGGTTGGTAGTTTGATTGTCATATGGGCCCAAATAAAAATAAAAAATAGTGAATTTAAGTATGGATGCTACTAATAGCAGTCCATTCTAATATGTGTGGCATATTTCAACAACAATTTTCGAAATACAAGGTAACCATGACGACTTTGTGTGACGAAATAGAGGCGGGAATAGCCACTTCATTTAACTGTTTTATTCAATGCGACTTTCAAGGAAACCAGGCCGATTTTCATGATATCAATAATTATTCAAAGGGCTCCGAGGGCAACAGTTTTCAATATATTTGCCTAATTCAAAAACTATATTGTTCAGAACACCTTCAAGCATCATACCAGGCCGAAATAAAATAATCAAAGAAAATTATATCTCCACATATGGTCTCACCACCCTAAATAAGCCGAAATCCAGGGAGGTGTCTACTAATGATGGAATCATCACACAAAATATTTTTAATGCGGCTGTTCCAACCTCTATTGAAACAAACTAAAATACAAAGAAGTAATAATTTTGTGAATATTTAATAAGCCCACGTTATCTTCTTTGTCAAGGATATCATATATAACTGTTTCATGATAACCTCGCAGGGATACAGTGGGTTAAAATGATGTGTGTCTGTTCTGTGAAAAAGAGCACGGATTATAGCCCAATTTTAACAGTATTGACTTTTTTACACTCTAGGGGGCGTAGCTCAAAATCTGTCTGGTAACCATACCCATAGCGGGCCTGTTTTCGAACAAGGACATCTCAAGCTTTATCCTGATATGTCACACTAAATATCTAATAGGGTGAAAAATGGTGAAATCGGCCTGCGGAATTGAGGCAGTTTACATGTGTTTCAATGGGACTGGCATTTGGGGTGGTGAGACCATCAGTAGACACAAGGGGTTTGCATGTTCTGGTCCTTTCTTGACATATTCCAGCTGCTTGATAAAAAATCTGCAGCTTGATATCTATATTTTATTGAGTTTTACTATCGTTGTAACAATCTAAGTGTAATAGTTTTGATTAGAAAGTATGTAATTGGTGAATAAATGTGATAACCATGTCTAGAAAAGACCAGAAGAGGCCGTGTTTTGGTGATATAAGTCATAGATGAAATGCCTGGTTGGTAGTTTGATTGTCATATGGGCCCAAATAAAAATAAAAAATAGTGAATTTAAGTATGGATGCTACTAATAGCAGTCCATTCTAATATGTGTGGCATATTTCAACAACAATTTTCGAAATACAAGGTAACCATGACGACTTTGTGTGACGAAATAGAGGCGGGAATAGCCACTTCATTTAACTGTTTTATTCAATGCGACTTTCAAGGAAACCAGGCCGATTTTCATGATATCAATAATTATTCAAAGGGCTCCGAGGGCAACAGTTTTCAATATATTTGCCTAATTCAAAAACTATATTGTTCAGAACACCTTCAAGCATCATACCTGGCCGAAATAAAATAATCAAAGAAAATTATATCTCCACATATGGTCTCACCACCCTAAATAAGCCGAAATCCAGGGAGGTGTCTACTAATGATGGAATCATCACACAAAATATTTTTAATGCGGCTGTTCCAACCTCTATTGAAACAAACTAAAATACAAAGAAGTAATAATTTTGTGAATATTTAATAAGCCCACGTTATCTTCTTTGTCAAGGATATCATATATAACTGTTTCATGATAACCTCGCAGGGATACAGTGGGTTAAAATTATGTGTGTCTGTTCTGTGAAAGAGAGCACGGATTATAGCCCAATTTTAACAGTATTGACTTTTTTACACTCTAGGGGGCGTAGCTCAAAATCTGTCTGGTAACCATACCCATAGCGGGCCTGTTTTCGAACAAGGACATCTCAAGCTTTATCCTGATATGTCACACTAAATATCTAATAGGGTGAAAAATGGTGAAATCGGCCTGCGGAATTGAGGCAGTTTACATGTGTTTCAATGGGACTGGCATTTGGGGTGGTGAGACCATCAGTAGACACAAGGGGTTTGCATGTTCTGGTCCTTTCTTGACATATTCCAGCTGCTTGATAAAAAATCTGCAGCTTGATATCTATATTTTATTGAGTTTTACTATCGTTGTAACAATCTAAGTGTAATAGTTTTGATTAGAAAGTATATAATTGGTGAATAAATGTGATAACCATGTCTAGAAAAGACCAGAAGAGGCCGTGTTTTGGTGATATAAGTCATAGATGAAATGCCTGGTTGGTAGTTTGATTGTCATATGGGCCCAAATAAAAATAAAAAATAGTGAATTTAGGTATGGATGCTACTAATAGCAGTCCATTCTAATATGTGTGGCATATTTCAACAACAATTTTCGAAATACAAGGTAACCATGACGACTTTGTGTGACGAAATAGAGGCGGGAATAGCCACTTCATTTAACTGTTTTATTCAATGCGACTTTCAAGGAAACCAGGCCGATTTTCATGATATCAATAATTATTCAAAGGGCTCCGAGGGCAACAGTTTTCAATATATTTGCCTAATTCAAAAACTATATTGTTCAGAACACCTTCAAGCATCATACCAGGCCGAAATAAAATAATCAAAGAAAATTATATCTCCACATATGGTCTCACCACCCTAAATAAGCCGAAATCCAGGGAGGTGTCTACTAATGATGGAATCATCACACAAAATATTTTTAATGCGGCTGTTCCAACCTCTATTGAAACAAACTAAAATACAAAGAAGTAATAATTTTGTGAATATTTAATAAGCCCACGTTATCTTCTTTGTCAAGGATATCATATATAACTGTTTCATGATAACCTCGCAGGGATACAGTGGGTTAAAATGATGTGTGTCTGTTCTGTGAAAGAGAGCACGGATTATAGCCCAATTTTAACAGTATTGACTTTTTTACACTCTAGGGGGCGTAGCTCAAAATCTGTCTGGTAACCATACCCATAGCGGGCCTGTTTTCGAACAAGGACATCTCAAGCTTTATCCTGATATGTCACACTAAATATCTAATAGGGTGAAAAATGGTGAAATCGGCCTGCGGAATTGAGGCAGTTTACATGTGTTTCAATGGGACTGGCATTTGGGGTGGTGAGACCATCAGTAGACACAAGTAGTTTGCATGTTCTGGTCCTTTCTTGACATATTCCAGCTGCTTGATAAAAAATCTGCAGCTTGATATCTATATTTTATTGAGTTTTACTATCGTTGTAACAATCTAAGTGTAATAGTTTTGATTAGAAAGTATATAATTGGTGAATAAATGTGATAACCATGTCTAGAAAAGACCAGAAGAGGCCGTGTTTTGGTGATATAAGTCATAGATGAAATGCCTGGTTGGTAGTTTGATTGTCATATGGGCCCAAATAAAAATAAAAAATAGTGAATTTAAGTATGGATGCTACTAATAGCAGTCCATTCTAATATGTGTGGCATATTTCAACAACAATTTTCGAAATACAAGGTAACCATGACGACTTTGTGTGACGAAATAGAGGCGGGAATAGCCACTTCATTTAACTGTTTTATTCAATGCGACTTTCAAGGAAACCAGGCCGATTTTCATGATATCAATAATTATTCAAAGGGCTCCGAGGGCAACAGTTTTCAATATATTTGCCTAATTCAAAAACTATATTGTTCAGAACACCTTCAAGCATCATACCAGGCCGAAATAAAATAATCAAAGAAAATTATATCTCCACATATGGTCTCACCACCCTAAATAAGCCGAAATCCAGGGAGGTGTCTACTAATGATGGAATCATCACACAAAATATTTTTAATGCGGCTGTTCCAACCTCTATTGAAACAAACTAAAATACAAAGAAGTAATAATTTTGTGAATATTTAATAAGCCCACGTTATCTTCTTTGTCAAGGATATCATATATAACTGTTTCATGATAACCTCGCAGGGATACAGTGGGTTAAAATGATGTGTGTCTGTTCTGTGAAAGAGAGCACGGATTATAGCCCAATTTTAACAGTATTGACTTTTTTACACTCTAGGGGGCGTAGCTCAAAATCTGTCTGGTAACCATACCCATAGCGGGCCTGTTTTCGAACAAGGACATCTCAAGCTTTATCCTGATATGTCACACTAAATATCTAATAGGGTGAAAAATGGTGAAATCGGCCTGCGGAATTGAGGCAGTTTACATGTGTTTCAATGGGACTGGCATTTGGGGTGGTGAGACCATATAGCAAAAATGAACTCATTCCGGTTGTATGCGAGTCGTATCATCTCAGACCATAAACTAACGTTTATGCAGTTTTTTGTAAAAGCTTTCAGTGCGGGGACTGACTATAGACGCAGATTAACCCTTTCAGTACGGGGTCCAACTATAGACGCAGATAAACCCTTTCAGTGTTGGGACCGACTACAGACGCAGATAAACCCTTTCAGTGCGGGGACCGACTATAGACTCAGATTAACCCTTTCAGTGCGGGGACCGACTGTAGACGTAAGAAAAACCCTTTCAGTGCGGGGACCGACTATAGACGCAGATAAACCCTTTCAGTGCGGGGACCGACTATAGACGCAGATTAACCCTTTCAGTACGGGGACCGACTATAGACGTCAGATTAACCCTTTCAGTGCGGGGTCCGACTATAGACGCAGATTAACCCTTTCAGTGCGGGGACCGACTATAGACGCAGATTAACCCTTTTAGTGCGGGGAACGACTATAGACGCAGATTAACCCTTTCAGCGGGGGGACCGATTATAGACGCAGATTACCCCTTTCAGTGCGGGGACCAACTATAGATGCAGATTAACCCTTTCAGTGCGGGGACCGACTATGAATGCAGATTAACCCTTTTAGTGCGGGGACCGACTATGGATGCAGATTAATCCCTTTTAGTGCGGGGACCGACTATAGACGCAGATTAACCCTTTCAGCGCGGGGACCGACAATAGACGTAGATTAACCCTTTCAGTGCGGGGACCAACTGTAGACGCAGATTAACCCTTTCAGTGCGGGGACCAACTATAGACGTCAGATTAACCCTTTCAGTGCGGGGACCGACTATGGATGCAGATTGACCCTTTCAGCGGGGGGACCAACAATAGACGCAGATTAACCCTTTCAGCGCGGGGACCGACAATAGACGTTGATTAACCCTTTCAGTGCGGGGACCAACTATAGACGCAGATTAACCCTTTCAGTGCGGGGACCAACTGTAGACGCAGATTAACCCTTTCAGTACGGGGACCGACTATAGACGCAGATTAACCCTTTCAGTGCGGGGACCAACTATAGACGTCAGATTAACCCTTTCAGTGCGGGGACCGACTATAGACGTCAGATTAACCCTTTCAGTGCGGGGACCAACTATGGATGCAGATTAACCCTTTCAGCGCGGGGACCGACTATGGATGCAGATTAACCCTTTCAGCGCGGGGACCGACTATGGATGCAGATTAACCCTTTCAGCGCAGGGACCGACTATGGATGCAGATTAACCCTTTCAGCGCGGGGACCGACTATAGACGCAGATTAACCCTTTTAGTGCGGGGACCGACTATAGACGCAGATTAACCCTTTTAGTGCGGGGAACGACTATAGACGGTGATTAACCCTTTCAGCGCGGGGACCGACTATGGATGCAGATTAACCCTTTCAGCGCGGGGACCGACTATAGACGCAGATTAACCCTTTTAGTGCGGGGAACGACTATAGACGCAGATTAACCCTTTCAGTGCGGGGACCGACTATAGACGCAGATTAACCCTTTTAGTGCGGGGAACGACTATAGACGCAGATTAACCCTTTCAGCTCGGGGACCAACTATAGATGCAGATTAACCCTTTCAGTGCGGGGACCGACTATAGACGCAGATTAACCCTTTTAGTGCGGGGACCAACTATAGATGCAGATTAACCCTTTCAGCGCAGGGACCGACTATAGACGCAGATTAACCCTTTCAGCTCGGGGACCAACTATAGATGCAGATTAACCCTTTCAGTGCGGGGACCGACTATAGACGCAGATTAACCCTTTTAGTGCGGGGACCAACTATAGATGCAGATTAACCCTTTCAGCGCAGGGACCGACTATAGACGCAGATTAACCCTTTTAGTGCAGGGACCGACTATAGACGCAGATTAACCCTTTTAGTGCAGGGACCGACTATAGACGCAGATTAACCCTTTCAGTGCGGGGACCGACTATAGACGCAGATTAACCCTTTTAGTGCGGGGAACGACTATAGACGCAGATTAACCCTTTCAGCTCGGGGACCTACTATAGACGCAGATTAACCCTTTCAGTGCGGCTAGATATAGAGACGAAATTCCTGATTTCTAATTATTGACAACCATGTCAAAAATAAAAAATACGGGAATATCGTCTCTATATCTAGCCTAACTGGTATGTGCGCAGCACAAAAATTAAAAAACTTTTGCAGTTCTAGTCTATGGACATGTTTACATCATATGGTCATATTAAGAAGCGAAAATAAAATCACTGATATTTTTATGATTTTTAGACACGGGCATGTCCCTTTAATCAGTGTTATTACATAATAATTTAATCCATGACAGCGACTTTCAAAGTCTTTATGGATCTCTCCTTACCCTGTAGTGTTCATTTTGTTTATGAATCATTCATTATATTGTGTATTTTGTGGTGAAATAAACAAGTATTATTCTTCTTCTTGCATGCATGCTCTACAAAGTGAAGGTAGTAGTAGTAGTAAATCATTGCTTTACGTCACTTTTCGGCACAAAAGGTCTTTTAAGTGACACTATAATACGATAAAAACGTTGTAGTCAATTGATGTGATGAATGATGTACAGATGATGATGTGAGGGTGGGGGCGATAGGGCATGGTGGGTTATTGAGAGCGTTTTCCTTCGCTCGCCCGATAAGGGGTTCTGGGCATGTCTAGGGGATATACCCCCAAACATGCCCAGACGGCCGGAGACTTGAGTTTCGCTGTATAATTTAGGGATGGCTTTTTGCGCAGCCCCGCTATCCTCGGGTCGGATAGTCCCCAGAGTAACAATAGGAAGGATCACTCCCTCTGGGTAACTCCATTCATCCCACGTGAGAGACCTAATGTCAAACACGCTATTGCCGGTTATTTAAGGCTACCACAGCCTACATCAGCGCCAGCACTGATGCGGGTGCTGCATTGGCTCCGCTGTTGAGCGGAGGAACCAGGGTACGCCACTGGCAATCCGCCCGAAGATTATGGCCAGATATGAGGAGGCTGCAGCTGCCCCTGGATGATTGCTGTAGACTAGTGCTTCCGACAAAGTGAAGGTACATACTAACATACAGTACATGTATGTCTGTATGTACTTCACTTGGCGGATCCAAGGGGGGGGGGGGGAATTTAACCCCCCCCCCTCAGAAAAAATCATCACCTTATTAAGGGGTTTCCTTATGATTTGGTGATATACTGAGTGAGAAACACTGTCCAATATGCCTTAGATTGCATGAGAAAGCTTTCGAAAACAAAAAAATTTCCGGGGGCGGACCCCTCGATGCCTTTACAGTAAAATATATTTATTTTTTTTGTCAAATTTTACCTCCCCCCCTCACTGAAAAACTAGATCCGCCCCTGTGTACATACATACATACATACATACATACATACATACATACATACATACATACATACATACATACATACATACATACATACATACATACATACATACATACATACATACCACTATTGTCGCCATCAGTGATCTAGGGGCTACACAAACGGTGACACTCGATCCCTGTTTGCGTTGAGAGAACTGGCGCTCGCTCTCAATGAATAAAAAACGACATGTGGACCCGGGACGTGGACCCAGTGATATTTACCTAACCAAGGAATCTATGGACATCCTACCCTATAGATTCCTTGTTCAAACCATAGATATAGAGACTCTATGGTTCAAACCACATGCCCAGCAGACACGAGACATTCACCCAATGCTGCTTTATATTAATGTTGGCCCACCGTCTGCGACGCTGGGCCAACATTAAATCAACATTGGGTCAATGTCTCGCGTGTGCTGGATGGTTACTGCCTCAACAGTGACTAAAACTGCTTACAGCCACAGATTGCGAGCTGAAAACGTGTTTAAATTCCGTTTGAGCCGAATATCTAACACTTTGCCGCGATTGATCAAGTCCATGATCAGTTTATTAGAATCAGCAACATTTCATCTGGACCATGCCCGGTGCTGGTTTAATGTTGGGCCAGCATCGCAGACGGTGGGGCAGCATTAAACCAGCATCTGGCCAACGTCATCTGCCCTTTTTCCTCTACGTCATTGAAATGTTGTGGTGATTTTTTGCCATTTTTTTTATAAAGTTTTTGACCAATATATATAATTAATACTGATACAAAAACATTTATATCATTATAATAGTATATAGGGCCTACAACATTGGTCGTGTTGTGTTAGAACAAGCTTATAAAAACATCTGC
Organism: Flabesymbios commensalis; assembly: GCA_964017125.1. Taxonomy (NCBI): domain Eukaryota; kingdom Metazoa; phylum Annelida; class Polychaeta; order Terebellida; family Flabelligeridae; genus Flabesymbios; species Flabesymbios commensalis. Next base: position 816,685 of record OZ024904.1, on the reverse strand, counting down.
AAGGTAGGCATCAACTATACTGCTCTGCAATGCCAAAAGGCAGTATCTGCTCACTTGTGAAGTAAGTAGATACCGCCTTTTGGCTTTGCACGGCAGTATATACATATAAATGTACATAGGGCGTAAAACGTATAAGTATAAAAAGTATAAATGTTAATAAACATAATGTTAATACATAATGTTAATTTAATTAGGGGGCCACCATTCAATCTCCAGGAGGAGGGGGGCTGTAGTATGTTTGACATAAATATTTTGAGACTGAATTTTCATGAAATAAATATTTGTCTGAAGGAAATGTTGTAAATAAATATTTTACCTCGCTTCGCTCGGCATCATTAAATGACGCTTAAATTTGTGGAGCCTTGCTTCGCTTGTCTGCCTAACCCTCACATCAACACTAAGCCTAGTTTGGGATCTAACTTTGTAGACAGAATTTTTTTTCCAAAAAACTGAAGTAAATATTGCTTGAGGCAGAGTGTAAAATAAATAAAATATTGCAGACAGGAGGTGTGATAAATAATTTGTCCAGTTCAAATACTCCACCCCCCCGCTAGAAATTGAATGGTGGCCTCTTAAAAACGTTGATTCCCCTAGGGGCAACACATAAGGCAATCCACGACCACGCCTTCACGGAGCGTGGCTATTCATGGCTACGTTTGCACAGCTAAGCGCTACTCGGACATTTATTTACGAAATAAATAGGTTTAAAAATATTCTAAACTACAAATAGACAGAAAACAAGAAGGATACTGCTTTAGCGCATCTTCTCTTCGTTGTATAAGGTATGAGAACCAAATGCATTGGTAACTTAGCCCTTACGCTTAAATGTTTTGTATAAACTATGGAGTCCAAAGGGTTTTGTCAATTTGAAATCATCATAAATGCCTTAGTTAGCTCTTTCTGGTTCATTTGAATACCTATGTTATGGGTCTACGGCCTTTAGAAATATTTTAACCCTTTCAGCGCGTGGGTCGTCTTCATACGTCAGAATCTGACGTCTACAGACGTCAGATTCTGACGTATAAATACGGCCTACAGACGTCAGATTCTGACGTATGAATACGGCCTACAGAAGTCAGATTCTGACGTATAAATACGGCCTACAGACGTCAGATTCTGACATATAAATACGGCCTACAGACGTCAGATTCTGACGTATGAAGACGGTCCCCATGCTGAAAGGGTTAAATCCAAAGGGTTCATTACCCACTTTGTTAATCCCCCTCCTTAGCCATGTCCCTGCTATGTCTATATTGAAACCACCAAGACCCCAACACAGATACACAACACATAATCAGGTTTCGACCAATCTTTCATTACAAACCCAACACAAGTACACAAAATCTGGTGATTTTAGATGGGGCTTGATAGGGTTGTTATGGCAAGGTTATCTCTGGGTCACAAAAAATCAAGATGGCCGTCCAATAATGCAAAATAGCCAGCAGATCACAAAGACGTCTATATTTCCAACTGATGTTTTTTGGTTGGAAAGCACTTCATTTTGGTGACTTCGCTCGCTAAGTTTTTGAAGCTTTGCATCGCTCATGGAACAGCTTAAAGTGATGACTATTATTCAATCAAATTGGAGGCCACTTTTTCAAATGTTACTGCCATGAGATATATTTCTCACTCGATGTATATTTTTTAAGTGGAAATAAAAAGGTTGAGCATGATTACGGAGCGCTCAGCGCGAGGCTGACGCGAGATAATCCCCAGTGCTCCAGATAACATGCGTATGTGCGTAAAATACGCATGTAAAAACAAAAAAACTCATTGATAGAAAATCTGAGGAGTATTATTACCCATTAAAATACCCATCAAAATAAAAAGAAACAGGAAAAATGAAACGATTTCTTGTATTTTGTACGTGAGCAGAACTATGTGACCTGAATGTAAGAAAAAAAATGATCAATGAAGCTTTCATGGTGTTGTATGAGAAATACTCGTATATTTTTTTCTCATATTTCACTCCTCATCACCCATTTCAATGAGTGAAATACTCCTAAAACCAAAAAAATATCTGGAGCTCTGATGCACTAGTTCTGATACGTCCTATCAACCTTATTATAGTGCCTCTCTGTTCCCAGCAAACACAAAACATCTTTATAACATTTGTACAACGTCGGACCAACGTCTTCGACGTTGGACCAACATTGTACATTTTGTGTTTACTGGGTTTCTCCTGGTGAGGTAGGTGATTGTATAAAGCATCGGTAACGTGAGTCCAGGAACCAGGGCTGCGGAACCATTCAGAACAGCCGTTTGAGCGACCAGCCACCACAGGAAGGGACACGGACTGACCCCTTTGTGATGTGCTCTGATTTCTGAGCATTGTGTATGAAACCACCATCATTGAACCGTCATCTTCAGCCAACTTCAAATAACCATCCGTGTTCACCGTGACATCGCCCATGCTAGCAATGTTATGATATTAAAGAGGTCATTGCTTCAGACAAACTCCGCCTCTTGCAATGATATTATTATTATTTATTTATTAAAACCCCCGCAAGTGAGGAAAAAAAGGTAAATGTGCAGGTTGATAGTCTGAAGGCCTATCATCCGACTTTATATCTTAACCCCTGGTCACTGGACCTGTTCATTCGTGTGCCATTTCAACTCCACGGAGAGCACACAATCATGCAGCCGTTTCGGCGCCTTGAACTTATCATATACATTGTCATCTCTGTCCTACCAGGTACACATTTTCACCTGAGTCAAGTGAAGCATTAGAGGGTGAAGTGTCTTGCCAAAGGACACACCATCTTAACAATGTCCCAAGATTGAGAGGGGAGAAACATGATATTTCTCTAAAAATCCTGCACCAAGCGGAATTCGATACCGCACGGCAGGCAGCGACATCGGCAGAGCGCCACGCTCTAACCGTTGCGCCATGTCCCTCTCAAAACATGTATATTACATACATACAATAGTATCACAGATAAGAAATATCATAGTATATGTATTAAAAACGGGTCAATTATTTAGCTAAAATATGCGTGATAGAGTTTCTGTTTAAAAAGTCATCTCAATACAGCACGTCTTGCAGTGAGTCTACCACCCCGTCTCTAGCAGAATACTTTTGAGTTATAAGATAAAGAGTTCATTGCTTTGATATGTCACAACAAAACCACTCCTCTCTCAGTCCCTGTTTTCTGTGGGAACAGGAGTTGAGGATAATTGAAGTCGTGATCAACCCTCACAGCGCGGGGATCGACTTTAGTCGTCAGAATGTGACGTATGTAGCCGTCAGAATCTGACGACTAAAGTCGATCCCCGCACTGTAAGAGTTAAAATATTTCTAATAGCCGTAGACCCCAAACATAGGTAGGTATTCAAATGAATCGGAAAGAGCTAACTAAGACAGTTATGATGATTTCAAGGTGAAAAAACCCCTTTGGTTGTGACGTTTTTTTTACAAATTTATTCAGCGCTTCAAGGGTTAAGGGCTAATCAAAACAGGTCAGTCGTCTCGCTTCACTGCTTCAAAATATTTACTTCTCACGGGCTCCTTAACTCTTCCAAAGCTGAAATATTTTTGCCTAACCATGGAGACCCTTTTTGAAATTTGAAATCATCATGAATGGCTTTCCGGTTCATTTGAATACCTATGTTATGGGTCTACGTCCATTATAAATATTTCTACTCTTACAGTTTGGTGATCGAATTTAGACGTCAGAATCTGACGTCTACAGACGTCAGATTTTGACGTATAAAGTCGATCCCCAAACTGTAGGGTTCAACAGTTAATTGCAGCAGGTCAGTCGTCTTGTTTCACTGATTCAACATATTTACTTCTTACGGACCCCACTCCTTAGAACATTGACCATGCTGCGCATGTGGTGGGCCTATAACCTGTGCTCAACGAATCGTAACTACACAGTCAATGATATTGCTATAAACAAATTTATTAGGAATTCCAAGTAGAACATAAATATGCTAATACAAAGGATATTCGGTAAATGATATTTTATAGATGGCTGTTTCTGTAGTTCTTCACCAGGTGGCACTTATGCTGTACATGTCCTAGCCTTTAATAAATAGGCTTATAAAAATAATCCGCCCCGAGGTTAGCCCCAGTGGCTGAAACAGGTTTCAGCTACAGATTGACCGCGTACAAAATCGTTGGACATCTCCTTGGACTGTCATATCTGCATATATCTGGGAATAATCAGGTCGAAAATATTTTTTTTAGAATCAGTAACATTTCAGTTCTATGTCCGCATGCTCAGCTCAGAGCACAGTCATTAAAAAGTTATGGACATTTTTCGGACCTTTGGGTCGTAATCGCTCTCAGTCACCGCCATGTTGAATTTTATCAGGTAAAGCAAATACATCAATCCACGGTTTTGGAGAGTACAACACGGCCTACCCCGATGTTTGTGCTTTGTCCGGGCACGAGTTGTACATCCCTTTTAGGGCCATTATATATGCCCGAAGCTAGGTTAGTGAGAGTTTAGCTAAAACAGTGTTGTAACCTCCAGTTAAACGTATGTCAGAAGGTGGTTTAGGCCTAACACGAATATAAACCAGTACGTTATGTTGCCAAAAGGTAACACTGCTCAGGGGGTAGATTAAGCATCAGGTTGAAGGAATTTGCTGGCAGTAGCATGTACAACACATAAAATAGGCTACGGTAGTTATTATATTAGTTATATTTATTACTAGTACCTCAGCTTATGTATATTGATTCATATGTATATAGATTAATGATTGGTATCCAGGTCACTTTTATGTACATGTAGGCTAAACTGGGCTAAAAAACCTCCTGGGGACGCTTATTAAAGGGACATGCCCAGGTCTAAAATCATCAAAAAATCGAGACGAAATTCCTGATTTCTAATTATTGACAACCATGTCAAAAATAAGAAATACGGGAATATCTAGCCTAACTGGTGAATGTGCAGCACAAAAATAAAAAAACCTTTTGCAGTTCTAGTCTATCGACATGTTTACATCATATGGTCATATTAAGAAGCCGATTTTTTGATGATTTACAAACTTACTACAAACTTGCTTACTACAAACTTTCAGCTCATATTATGTTTCACGGTTACACCAAATACCTGTCACGTCGGAGCTTGCAATCTCGTCCACCGCTTTTCTGCCAAATCGTATAAAGGTTCAGCATCGTGGGAGCTTCCGTGACTGAGGGGTTCGCCCTCGGAATCCTGTGTATGGAAGTCAATGTCATCTGATTCATATCACCCTCTGCGAGAGGTGACTTCGTTATATCTAAAATGCTATACAAGAGAGGATTCCGAGCCAGGAGGTCGTACGCAATTTGGTTGAGAGTAAGACAGTGTGATCTGTGATTTACTAGATAGCCTGTATTCGTTCATTGTGCTCGTTATGGACACGTGTATTCTAGTGGAGAATATTTGTAGTCCCTAATTAGGGGAAATCAATTAGGTTAATTTAAATAGAAATGCCCACTGGCCACCCTCTGAGTCAAGGCCTATGCTCGCGTATAAATACATGCTCCGTTATCGTGGGAGTTGCTTTCGTCGTCATAATACTAAAACTTCTCTTTGCTATTTCTACTAAAACATCAGAATTTATTATATCTATTATTACGACCTTCTGAAACTCGGTATTTTAATCATAATGGCATTCTTACTGGTATTTTTTTTTCAATGCTTACGCCCTTCTGACTAAAAAACAGTCCGCTTGCGACATTGTGGTTTATAAAAAAATTATTCGAATTTGCAGTGGTCACAAAGAACAATAGCAGTATGATTATTTTTTACTTTATCAAGTAGACGCTATTCAAGATAAATTATTTGTGCAACAAAACTAAACAATTTTTTTATTCACATTTGCGGACAACATAGATACTTGAAATAAAAGTTTAACAAATTTAATTGTATTTCGCAAAATTTCTACATGTTCACTATACGTCAGTATACGTATTAACCTGGCTACTCTGTCAAATCGACATAAATGTCACTTCATTGGTAATATAATCGGTGGTGTATTCTCAGGTAATCAAATAATTCCAGGTTCAGATGAATGGAAAATACCAGCTGACAATATCAGCATGACAAGGGTTAAATGACCCCACTGAGGATAGTGCAGACGAACTGACACGGTACCCTGGGCCATCTTCATCTATCCAGTTGTCTGCTACCGGCAGACTGGTAGTCTGACGGTCTGACCCGACTGGGCAGGGTGCCCTGGGCCAACATTGTGCTAATGTATACCCTCATTAAATAAAGATTATTTGATTTGATTTGAATGTGAGGCCAGCGTCATCGATTCTGTATCAACCGTGAGACACCAATGTGCCAGGGACAGTGTGGACTTGGTCACGGCTGATTGCAGCAAGGGGAATTCCCCGAAGTGTATGGCAATTGTACGCTCAATGGTGTTAAAATATTGGTTAAGGATTCGACCTTATGGTTTGTTAACACGTTGATAACGCTGCTTTTGGCATGCGAGTTATTTTTTTATAACACAATGTTTTAGTTGACACCGTGTTAAGCCTAAACATGTTAGCTAAACTAGCTTCGGGCATACGGCCCTGGATGTTGTCTTAACCCATGCAGCTCTAAGCTATTCAATTAACTTTTCAGTCACTTGAAGTTGTGTCTCACTACCACGATCCACAACCTCAAGTGACAGAAAATTGTGATTCAGACTGGTAAAATCAAGGAAAAATGTCTATTTTCCTTGGTAATATTAAATCATACCGTATATCAATTCAACGGATTTAAGACATTTTGTAGTTATAAAAATGGAAAACTGGTAAACACCACGTATGTAAACGTAAACACCACTTCGGGGAACTGGCAGTGATAATATATTATAATATGTGAACGTTTCTTTTTCAGCATTATACAAATATAACCATTCTATATATGATAAATTATGTCAATAGTATGTATTAATGTTCACTTTACGACTGTAAGTATAATTGGTATTGTGTGATACTTGATGTTATAAACTTATCATTCTGTGTGTGTCGAATGTTAAACTTTTATACCTGTATTTCTGCATGCATTCCCTCCAAAGTGGAGGTATACATACACATACCACTATCGTCGCAATCAGTGAGCTAGGGGTGACACAGGGGGTGACACTCGATCCCTGTTTGCGTTGAGAGAACTGGCGCTCACAATGGATGAAAAACGATGTGGACCCAGTGATATTTACCTAACCAATCTATAATTTATAGACTTCCGATCGTTCAAACCATGGTTACTGCCCCAACAGTGACTGAAACTGCTTTCGACCACATATTGCGATGCTGAAAACGTGTTTAAATTCCTTTTGAACCTCATTATCTAACACTTGGTCGCGATGTAGGCCTATAAATTCCTTTTCCTCACATCTAACACTTGGTAGCGATTAATCAAGTCAATGATAATGTTTTATTAGAATCAGCAACATTTCACCGACATATGCACATTCTCTGTCTGTTTCCCTCTACGTCATTGAAATGTTGTTGTGATTTTTTGCAGTGGCGGATCCAGGGGGGGGGGGGGGGAGGGCGAGTCCCCTAAATTAACTCAAATTTACAAAAAAAGCTTGGGGGCAAGCCCCCAAGATTCCGGATCCCCCCTTTCTACAGATCCTGGATCCGCCACTGTTATGGATATTGGGATGGCTATCGCTCTCACCCACTGCCATTTTTTTTAGCTTTCAAACAATATATATATTTAATACAGATACAAAAACCTAAACATTATATCAATATAATTGTATACAGGGCTCAGAACAATGGTTAGAGCGTAGCGCTCTGCCGATGTCGCTGCCTGCCGTGCGGTTTCGAATCCCACTGGTGCATAATTTTCAGAGAAATATCATGTTTCTCCCCTCTCAATCTTGGGACATTGTTAAGATGTTGTGTCCTTGGGCAAGGCACTTCACCCTCAAATGCTTCACTTGACTCAGGTGAAAATGAGTACCTGGTAGGACAGAGATGGCAATGTGTACGATAAGTTCAATGCGCCGAAACGGCTGCAGGACTGTATGCTCTCCGTGGAGTTGAAATGGCTCACGAATGAACAGGTCCAGTGACCAGGGGGTAAGATGTAAAGTCGGATGATAGGTCTTCAGACTTGATATCAGACTATAAACTTGCACCTTTACCTTTACCTTTTACCTTTATTAGAACAGGCTCATAATATGAAAACATCTGCAAGCCTAGCAGCAACTATATATACATATATGCCTACATACGGCGTATACATACAAAACGTATAAGTATGAAAAGTATAAAAGTTGATATACATAATGATCATACATAATGTTAAATTAATTAGGGGGCCGCCATTCAATCTCTAAGGAGGGAGGGGGTGTTAGGGGTGGAGTATTTTTGAAATAAATATTTTGATACTGAAGTAAATAATAATTGTCTGAAAGCCACGTTGTAAATAAATATTTGACTTCGCTTCGCTCGGCATCATTAAATGACGCTTAAATTTGTGAAGCCTCACTTCGCTCGTCTCCTTAACCCCCACATAATACTAAGCCAAGAAAGTGAAATAAATATTGCTTGAGGCAGAGTGTAAAATAAATAAAAAATTGCAGACAGGAGGTGAAATAAATAATTTTTCCAGTTTAAAAACTCTAGCTCCCCCCCCCCCCCTTAGAAATTTAATAGTGGCCCCCTTATGTTAAAAAATGTTGATTCCCGCAGGGGCAACATATAAGGCAATCCACGACCACGCCTTTCCGGTGTATGGCTATCCATGGCTATACGTTTACACAGCGCTTCTGCTTCTCGGACCAGGGAGGCCTATATTTACATGCCCCCCCCCCCCCAGACGGATTATAAGAACTCTATTCATCTCTACCCAGCTAACACGATACATTGGCATAATTTTGTTTTAATGTTGGGCCACCGTCTGCGACGCTGGCCCAACATGAAACTAACATTTGGCCAATGTATCGTGTTTGCTGGGTATATGACTGCATACTGTCTGACTACAAATTATTGAACAGGGGAATAGACAAGGGGTTCTACAAGGCGGTATGCTCAGTCCCAAACTATTCACGGAATTTCTACAAGACATATCCGCAACATTTGACCAAGATCAAGATATCCCTGTGGACACCTTACTAATGGTATATCTGTTATTTGCAGATGACCTTGTCCTTTTTTCAGAATCTGCTGAGGGATTACAAAAACAGCTAACTGCTCTGTATTTATATGCTTCCCTTTGGCATATCATAGTAAGCATTCCTAAAACAAAAGTTCTAATCTTTAATGAGCGTTACACAAAAGTACGCGGAAGCTTCCACTATGGTGATAACATTATAGAAAAATCTGAGCAATATAAATACCTGGGTGTGGTGTATAGCACTAAGTGTGCTAATAACGTGTTAAAAGAAACTTTTTCTCATCTTGCCTCCAAAGCTGGGAAAGCAATTTTTTCTCTACGTAAACAGTCCCGTCCTGTGGTCGGTAAATTGTCACCCACTATTGCGTTCAAGGCATTTGATTGTCAAATATTGCCCATACTAGAATATGGAAGTGATATATGGTACACAGGCGATGATGTTAACGATCTGGAAAAAATCCATCTAAAATTTATTAAATCTACACTTGGAGTTAGAAAGCAAACACCTACACCTGCAATATATGGGGACACGGGACGATTTCCACTGATCATCCGACAACACATAAAAGCCGTAAAATATTGGTGTAGAATTCTAAAACTATCTCAGAGCCATCCAGTCAGAAATGCCTACAATATGCTTCTTGAGCTAGATGGCATTGGCTTCACGAATTGGTGTTCCCGTATTCGCTCTGTCCTTGAACGAGCCGGGCTTGATCAAATTTGGGAATCACAGAATATTGGGGATACAAATAAATTCATGCTTTTATTTAAAGAATCAATTGTTAGAATATTTACACAGCAGTGGAGAAAAGATATTGAGAGTTCGAGTAAGCTGCGCACATATGCATTAGTAAAAAAGTATTTCTGTGTTGAACCATATATCTTACACACAAGGGGTAACCATCTCATAACATCAATGGCGAGATACCGAATGAGCTCACATGATCTAAATATAGAAAGAGGACGATACAATAATCCAATCACTCCAATAAACCAGCGAATATGCACAAGGTGTGAATTAAACGAAATTGACGACGAAATACAACTTCTTCTCCACTGCAACGCTATGAATAATGAACGCAAAATCTTGTTTAACTCGGTAACCGCAACTATCAATATACAGCCGACAAATGAAATGTTTCTACAAATTATGACATCTAGAGACATAACAGTGGTGAAGTCACTAGCGCAATTTATCTATGGCTGTTTTAAACAAATTAATTGTTAAAAACACCGAGTATAATAAATCAAAGTCACCTATCGCTATATTATCCATATTATCATGCCTTCATGATCTGACTTGGGTATTACCACATATCAGGACGGCTGTTGCTCTCGGATTTATTATTTGGCTTTTTAGGGCCGGCTAGGGACGTTTCCGTCGCCTTTGTTATCAGACGAGGTGGGGCCTTATGGATGATTTCAGAGTTGCTAAGTCAACTGATTTTATCTATGAGGTCGGGAATGTTTTTTTTCGATTGTAACTCCGAGTATGTGGTACTAACTAGGTCGTGAGTGAAATGGTATGAAATAAACAATATAATGAATTAAAATAAGCTGTAATGTTTTTTTTTGTGCGAGGGCCATATAGGTAATAAATCACTAGTTAATTAAATAAACTTTAATGTTATTGTGTGAGTGCCATGTCCTGCGTGAATGGCACAAATAATTATTATCCGTAATTGTCATTGTTATTACATCACAAGTCTGCAACACTCGATAATATGGATGGTTCTGATGCTATACTTTGTTGGCAGTCGACGAACCATAATGTCCGACTTTTATTAGTATGTATATATTGTGTTACGGTAGTAGTACTGTTATTACGATGTTAAGTTTACACCACTAGTCATTATCAGGGGATCTCCGAGTTCATAGCAACTGTGCTTGCATGGTCACATGGCTCGGAGCTACCTGTTTCGCGGATTGCCACATTAATTGTACTGCTTTATATTATATATACATATATATATTTTTTAAATACCATATAATTTTTACCATTGTCTTATTTCATACTCCAGTTACTGTAGCATAATTATGCACCTGTATATATTTTTGGTTTCTACGCTTTCCAGAGTGTCTTTTTTGCTACTATATATAATTAGTATATTAAACATAGTAGCTATTTTATCTCTGGTTTTGGTGCGGGAAGCAAAATGATAGACCCCCATGTTATCTTGGCTATGCCTTTTAATTTTATTTTAAGAAGTAGTCATTTGTATTACCGAAATACCCAGTTTTTATTATGGCAATGCCACCTAACATGTTTTTAGTTGTTTATCATACCATGTATATTGACTCATATGATTTTAACAAACTAACATTCTTGTATATACATGTACATATATCTCTCTTATTACTATGACAAATAAGTCTGTAATGACTTTTATTTCTGTCAATAAAATATCTGTCTGTCTGTCTGACTACAACATGCAAATATCTGAGGTCAACATAAACCTACATTACATGCCTCCCCAGACGGATTATAAGTTCTCCATTCCTCTCTATATGGTTGGCTACATGCAAATATCAGAGGTCAACACCCCCGCGCAAAGACAAACAGCAGTAACTGCTCAAATTACAGTTACTGCTGTTTGCCTTTCTATTATGCAGACGCGCAAAGACAAACAGCAGTAACTGCTCACATTACAGTTACTGCTGTTTGCCTTTCTATTATGCAGACGTGCAAAGGCAAACAGCAGTAACTGCTTACTTTACAAGTATGCAGTTACTGCTGTTTGTCTTTGTATTGGTTTCAAAGGTAAACAGCAGTAACTGCGTATTTTACAAGTAAGCAGTTACTGCTGTTTGTTTACAAGTCAGCAGTTACAGCTGTTTGACTTTGTATTTGTGTCAAAGACAAAGAGCAGTAACTGCTAACTTTACAAGTAAGCAGTTACTGCTGTTTGACTTTGTATTGGTGCCAAGGCAAACAGCAGTAACTGCTTACTTTACAAGTAAGCAGTTACAGCTGTTTGTCTTTGCACAGATTGGTGATCGAGTTACTTCCACTGCGCACACACTGGATGGATAATTAATCGAACATTTGCCTATCCAGTGAGTTGTGTGTGTGTAAATACGGCGTGCAGCCAGGATAGTAGACACGGAACCTCAAGTCTGCGCACGTCTCAAATCGACGTCAGGAATATTTGGACGTACCTCATGGAGCGTTACACAGCAGAGCTAAACGTTATCAGGTAATACGTTGTTGGTAGATGTTGAAAAAACCAGGTGTATTCTAAAATAGTCCCGCATAGCAGGCCTACCGCCTACCTGTTTAGTGGATTTTCTTTATTACAAAATGTAATAATGTTATCATGAAACTACCTGATAAATTGTTATTATGACTTTTTGTATGAAAAATGAATGTGGTTAATTTTTATTCGTTTATATCACAAATATGGAAACTTTATATCTATGGTTTATATTTTGTTTTAAATTGTTGCCATCATATTCCACACATCGTCAGAATACCTGGTAATTTAGGGCTCCGTATTGTATAACCAGTTTAACCCTTACAGCGCTGAAAGATTTATGTAAAAACCATGCAAACCAAAGGGTTATTTCCTATCAAATCACCATAAATGTCTTAGTCAGCTATTTTTGCTTAATTTGAATACCTATGTTATGGGTCTATGGCCATTAGAAATATTTTAATTCTTTCACCGCGGGGATCGATTTTATAAGTCAGAATCTGACGTCTACAGACGGCAGATTCTGACGTCTAGAGTAAGCGCTGTAAGGGTTAATAATTTTGTTTTGTATGTCTTGTTTTGCTAAAATGCAAAATATGTAAAAAATCATTTATTATTTACCGTTCTCTTCAGCCTTCAGTGGGGTGGGGACATATTAAACGGATCCAAACTCTTTTTTGCTAACTAAAAAATTGGCGTGATTTTCCCATCTGAATTAAAACATAATATGATTATTATAAAAAGTGCAGTTTTTAACGTATTTTTTATTCATTTGAAGAGGCTGATTGGGTCAGCATTTTCCTCTTGAAATGAGTCTATCAGAGCTAACGTCAGCCGAAATTAATGATCGTAATCCGGATCCTGGGTTGCATATTACAAAGAATCCTAACTTTGATCCTATCTCAACTTTCTCTTATTTCCATTACAAAAAGTAAGGATATCCTTACTTTTTGTAATGGAAATAAGAGAAAGTTGAGATAGGATCAAAGTTGGGATTCTTTGTAATATGCAACCCAGGATCCGGATCGTAATCCGGATTATCCCCAAAATCTAATGGATTGATCCTTAAAACACCAAACACCTCTGGTGAACTTTTCAGGCAAATCCGTGAGATCACGATCTGATGCGGATCGTAAATCAACGTCTACGTTTATTGTAATTTCTACGTCTACGTTTATTGTTATGTCTCCCAGCAAACACATTTGTATAGCATTTATGCAATGTTGGAACAACGTCGGACACGTTGGGCAGACGTTGTATAAATGGTATTCAAATGTTTTGTGTTTGCTGGCCTATGTCTACGTTTAGTTTCTGTTTTCTCAGTAAGCTTTTAAGAATATTTTGTACCGGTAATGAATTAAAATACACATGTGACGACAGTCTATTGTCGGATCAACGAATTTTGTTCTTTCTCCTTGACATAAATCCACTGTAAATATAATTAATATTATCGAGAGTGTGTGAACTCTTTAACTTACAGTGGGGTCAAGGTCTACATTGTCTGCGTATGTTGTGATTGATCAAACAATCAATAGAGATGTGCATAATGATGACGACCTACCTGTCTTAATGTTAGCGGGGGGGGGGGGGGTCTAGCGGGACAGGGAGGGCCAGACTCACCTGTCAAACAATCGTTATTTGACAGTCAAAATATTTTCAGGTGGTGCATCGAAATTCAAATTGATTGACTAAAATCATTGCTTTATTGTGACCCCTTACAACGCGGAAATATTTTCGGAGAAACCATGGGCAAAATATTACCAGTGGTTTAAAATAAACGCTCCAGCCATTTCAGTGTCTGTCGTTAAGCAAGCGGGGAGTACAAATTTAAGACCGCACGTTTTTCTAATCCCATATAATCCCAAAGATCTATGGGCATTGACAGTCGGAGATTCTGTGTGAAGCAAACAGGTTGGAATTCGATATGTCAACGCCAGAGCACTTTGCTCGTATTTTGAAAATCGGAGCTGCCAAATTATCGTATCATTTTCATATATATATATATATATATATATATAACTATAAATCGCACTATAGCGAGACCGTGTAGAAATGTGCCTTTAGCGCGACCATCTCTGCAGAGAGCTATTGCATAAAGTTTAATATTTATCCCGTTGATTTTTTCACGATAAAACATAGTAATATGTCCTACTTACGTTGTGTGAAGAAAAAATACAAAAATTAAAAGTTGACTTTTAATCGGTCTCGCTAAAGTTTAACATGGTTAAATTACTACTATATCACGACCATAATATGGTTCACTACTTTAGTGCGACCAGGTGCTATGATATAGCATGTGCATGTAAAATGTCTTTAGGACGACCGACATTGTTCGATACGGCCCAAGTATGGTATTCTACCCCTGATTTAAATAACAACTGATTGACGGATTTTATTGGCTGATCTCGTCATAGGTAAGGTAAGGTGCAGGTTTTTATAGTCTAATATCAAGTCTGAAGACCTATCATCGGACTTTACATTTTACCCCCTGGTCACTGGACCTGTTCATTCGTGTGCCATTTCAACTCCCCGGGGAGCATACAGTCCTGCAGCCGTTTCGGCGCATTGAACTTATCGTACACATTGCCATCTCTGTCCTACCAGGTACTCATTTTCAGTCAAGTGAAGCATTTGAGGGTGAAGTGTCTTGCCCAAGGACACAACATCTTGACAATGTCCCAATATTGAGAGGGGAGAAACATAATATTTCTCTGAAAATCCTGCACCAAGCGAGATTCGAAACTGCACGACAGGCAGCGTCAGGCTGAGCCACTCCAGCGTTGGTATAATACCATACTTCGTCCAATACGGCGGTGCCGAAGGGATTAAACGAAAACATGGTTTAGGCACACTGCAAATTAGCCCACTTTCCATTTTCAGTTTTTGTTCGTTGTTAGATCGCAGGTACACCAAATGGCAGAGGGTTATTACATTTAATATTTATTCCGTTGATTGTTTTCACGTTAACACGTAGTAATATGTGCTATTCACGTTGTGTTTGAAAAATTAAAAAAAAAATACAAGTAGACTTTTTATCGGTCGCTTTAAAGATTAACATGGTAAAGTTACTACTATATAACGACTTTAGTGCGACCACTTGATATGATATAGCATGTGCATGTAATAAGTCTTTAGCACGACCGGTGCGCTGAATACAGCTGTGCTGAAATTATTTCGAGCTAATTTTGGTACTTACAGTATTAAAAGAATATTTATTTATTATGTAATCACTGGTAATCGGACGATGCGTTTTACACACAATAATCTTTTTACAATATAATTTTGTATAAAATGAACCAAATCGTTTGTATTTTACATGGTTCTTTCAACTTCAATTAGAGATTGATAGTGATAATTTCGTATACACGTTTGTAATATAGCTTTTTCTTCTATGAATTACACCTAATATTTTTAATCTCGAATGGGCTATGAGGCACTCGATACCTTAAGTTCAATTCGTACAGATTTGTTTTGTGACAGATGGCGGTAAGTGAATACGGCAGCAGTAATACAATTGAGTTGTGAGTAGTCAGGAAACAAATCTGACAAAGATGAATAATTACTATAAAGGTGAAATTATTTATTATGTACCATTGGCGAACCTATACCTTAATTTGACAACCCTATAATTGCGAGATCGCTCATATGTAGAACGTTTATACAATCCGGGTGCTAAATCATGATTTAACACAAATAAATGTATTATAACAATATTTAAATTATTTAGAGGACGATTCCGATGTCGCGTTTTGTGATAGCGAATTGGTTAAATGTTGTTATAATCAAGTAAACTACAAGCAATATAAATTATAATTAAAACGTCTTAGAGATGGAAGGGTTAAGTGTCAGATTGATTTCTAGCTTTAGTGTAGGCCTATGCGAGCGTAACTAGGCCTTTTCACCAAATATAGCGCAGGTGCGCCGAAATCACTTTTAATAACGCTTACTGTACAGAGATGTAATAAAATCGGCATTACAAAATAATGGAAACATCAAACTGAATTTGAAATTGATGAACAGATCAATCGCAATTTTTTTTGTTTACTTCATAAGAAATGTCTATTTCTAACATATCTTTCAAACCGGAATTTGCAACTTTAGTTGAATTAATAAATTGTATCCAACACAAGCCAAATTCTGTGGGCTATATTCCATAAATGGCATACGAAATGGAATCTCGTCGAACTCACAATAAGGTTTCTTGGTACAAAACAAAGATAAACATCTTAGAATAAAATGTAGAGGGAGGTCAAAATTATCCGAAACGGTAAACCGTGGCAAAATGTTCGGCCATTATAAAACAATGTATATGCACATATGAGGTGTCTATACCCATGTTTGGATAGTACAATACTATTTTAAAGGAGGTCATAGGAGGGGCTTAAACTGTGACTAAATGTTCCACCATTTCCGAAAATTCTATTTTATATCATACTAGTATATCGGCCAATATTATGCAATCTCCTAATTCAAATAAACCTGAATAAAGGCGGTAATTTGCTGATATCGTCATGTGACAGATTTAGCTACTCATATTGGTCAGGGGTATACTTAATTAATCTGGCAGACCCAGCATCTCGCCTGGCCAGAGAAAGGGGCGTAGTGCAATGGCTGGAGCCCTTGACTGCCTTGCCAGTCATGCATGCGTCCTGGGTTCGAAACCCGCTGTGTGGGTTTTTTCGAGAAACAGCATTTTTTCTCCCTTCTGAATATGACCAGGCGATCACGTTAATGGCGGCCTCGTCGAGTTGAGGTTGTGACTAGTGTATCGACGTTAATTTCGCGCAGGGCACCGCGCTGCGCGCTCCGCACACATTTAGCCGGGCCGGGACAGCTGTATATGGCGTTAGGGAACAAGGACTCGTAGATCAACACTGCATACGCGAGAAAAAACGAGAACAGTTATTCCGTCTGGTTATTGACGGGCAGTCACGTGTAATCTACAGAATAACAGGTGGTAATTACCCACCCAGTCTTAATGAACCAAATAATCCAGTATTTCAATATATGTATGTCGTGGAACAATCAAACTTGTTTACATTATTTTATTCATCATCATAATATTTTTAATCTCTAATGGGCTATGAGGCACTCGATACCTTAAGTTCAATTCGTACAGATTTGTTTGTGACAGATGGCGGTAAGTGAATACGGCAGCAGTAATAAAATTGAGTTGTGAGTAGTTAGGAAACAAATCCGCCAAAGATGAATAATTACTATAAAGGTGAAATTATTTATTATGTACCATTGGCGAACCTATACCTTAATTTGACAACCCTATAATTGCGAGATCGCTCATATGTAGAACGTTTATACAATCCGGGTGCTAAATCATGATTTAACACAAATAAATGTATTATAACAATATTTAAATTATTTAGAGGACGATTCCGATGACGCGTTTTGTGATAGCGAATTGGTTAAATGTTGTTATAAACAAGTAAACTACAAGCAATATAAATTATAATTAAAACGTCTTAGAGATGGAAGGGTTAAGTGTCAGATTGATTTCTAGCTTTAGTGTAGGCCTATGCGAGCGTAACTAGGCCTTTTCACCAAATATAGCACAGGTGCGCCGAAATCACTTTTATTAACGCTTACTGTACAGAGATGGAATAAAATCGGCATTACAAAATAATAGAAACATCAAACTGAATTTGAAATTGATGAACAGATCGATCGCAATTTTTTTTGTTTACTTCATAAGAAATGTCTATTTCTAACATATCTTTCAACCCGGAATTTGCAACTTTAGTTGAATTAATAAATTGTATCCAACACAAGCCAAATTCTGTGGGCTATATTCCATAAATGGCATACGAAATAGAATCTCATCGAACCCACAATAAGGTTTCTTGGTACAAAACAAAGATAAACATCTTAGAAATGAAATGAATCGGGCTTTAGGCCACCTTTGTGCACATATAGGCTAAACTGGGCCAGGAGAACCTCCTGAGGATGGTGAGATGATTGAGATGACACTGTCCTACAGACACAGGATTCGAAATTCGAGCCCTGGCGGTCTGAGGCCGAGCACGCTACCTCTCGTTCACGGAGGCTCCCCACAATACTAACTTTCACACGTGGATGGGGAAGAAACAATTTTGTTTCTTTCAAACCGCCGAGACCGGGAACCGAACCCCGGACTCTGGCGTGAAAGGCAGCGGTGCTAACCACTACCCTAGGGCTCCCGCCCTAAACATCTTAGAATAAAATGTAGAGGGAGGTCAAAATTATCCGAAACGGTAAACCGTGGCAAAATGTTCGGCCATTATAAAACAATGTATATGCACATATGAGGTGTCTATACCCATGTTTGGATAGTACAATACTATTTTAAAGGAGGTCATAGGAGGGGCTTAAACTGTGACTAAATGTTCCACCATTTCCGAAAATTATATTTTATATCATACTAGTATATCGGCCAATATTATGCAATCTCCTAATTCAAATAAACCTGAATAAAGGCGGTAATTTGCTGATATCGTCATGTGACAGATTTAGCTACTCATATTGGTCAGGGGTATACTTAATTAATCTGGCAGACCCAACATCTCGCCGGGCCAGAGAAAGGGGCGTAGTGCAATGACTGGAGCCCTTGACTGCCTTGCCAGTCATGCATGCGTCCTGGGTTCGAGAAACAGCATTGTTTCTCCCTTCTGAATGTGACTAGGCGATCACGTTAATGGCGGCCTCGTCGAGTTGAGATTGTGACTAGTGTATCGACGTTAACTTCGCGCAGGGCACCGCGCTGAGCGCTCCGCACACATTTAGCCGGGCCGGGACAGCTGTAAATGGCGTTAGGGAACAAGGACTCGTAGATCAACTCTGCATACGCGAGAAAAAACGAGAACAGTTATTCCGTCTGGTTATTGACGGGCAGTCACGTGTAATCTACAGAATAACAGGTGGTAATTACCCACCCAGTGTTAATGAACCAAATAATCCAGTATTTCAATATATGTATGTCGTGAAACAATCAAACTTTTTTACATTATTTTATTCATCGCCCTAAATGTTAACTTTTAAAATATCGTTTTCTTACAACAGAGTTTGGTTGATAACTGTAGTGAGACTATGTGATATACACAGCCTTTATCGCGACCACTGATAGACATATAGCCATTAACTCAAACGACTATAACTAAATGCAACCATGACCTGGGTTTATATAGATCGATTAAGATTTCAGGATACTATATTGTTGTTACTACGATTAGAAGTAACTACCTCAAATTATAATCACATATCAATAAATTCGTCTCAATGCACAAAAAAAAAGAGATAAACTTGCAGCTTAAATAACATTTTTTTATTACATAAACTCCCCCAAATGTGGAACATTCACTTTAGCTATATATATCAATAAGCACCGGTATTCTACATTTTAAATTATGTCATGCTCATATATGTTTATTTTTTATAGCTTATAAAGTATTATAAATAAAAAACCTGGTGTGAAATATTGTCTAAATTGCGTGTTTTTCAACATAATTATATATCAACATATGATCAATAACAAAGTGCATCATTATGAATATATTATGTCACGCTTTTATTTTTGTGAAATATCCATATAGTACCACCCCAACAAAAAAATACATTTCCCAATGTTACAATATTACACCAATGTCTTAGACGTCGGCCCAACAATGAACCAACATTGGATCAACGTCTTGTGTTTGCTGAGTCATAGTATACAATACCAGGAAAACTGTATATTATGATATGCAAACGGTGTTTATTTTAGTGCGATATGGGAAAATACAGCACTCGTCCAATGAATAAGGTTTGAGCCTTTAATCGACCACCTTATTCATTGAACATGTGCTATATTTTCCCATATTGCACAAAAAATTAACAACGTTTGTATTTTCTTACACGATCAAGTCACATATGACATAACTGTCATCGCTTGCTGTTCAAACTACAGCTAGAGTGCGATATGGGCTGATACGGATACAAGTCTCATAGTGAAAATCCCTGCGCAGAAGGTGAGAAATTATGTGCAAAGCATCCATTTAAAAAACAGCCAGAAATTGAAACTTTACTCAATGACATCTATTATCGTAGCGTAGACAAACTGTGTATTAAAGTGACGATAAAAGTAAACAAAGCATCTAGACCTTCGCTGTTCATTCATTGTCAGTTTGGAATATTTGTTTGATTTCTCTGATATTATTTATCCTGTTTTCTGATCTGGTTAGAGTTGAATGTCTTTGATTGAAAACCTTGGTCTTGATGATGTCCCATCTATGTGTGATCTCAGGATGGAGTTGTAAGAACCTTTCTATGTCTTTTCGACCTGAAACATGTATATCACTGCTTAAAAAACACCAAACAGCCAAATTCGATCATGTTCTCCTACTACTACTCGTTTCTTAAATTTGAAACTAAATTCCTCTCTAACATTTTTAGGCCTACCGCAAATTTCAACTTAACACATAACATAATTACACATATCACTAGAATGGCTGGTAGAATCTATTTCAAGGCTGCCAAATCGCAGAAGGTAACTGTGACTGAGGTCGCAACAGTACACAGAATAAAATTAACAGTACAGAGAACAAAATTATTGTATTCCAGATTCACGTGTATCGACGGTTTACTGTTAACTACGAAATTACTACCGAGTATTTCATATGGATTTTAAATAGTTCCATGTCAATGTCACTGCAATGTATAGATGGGCTGTTCTAATGTAAAAAAAACGACATGTTAACCCAATGAGATGTTAATGTTGGCCCAGTGTCTCGGACGTATCGAGATTGAAACAGCATTGGGTCACTGTGTTGTGTTTACTAAGATAATAAATGGTGACTCCATTAAAGTCAGGTGGTGTGAGTTAGCATTATCAGACCGATATGAGTAGCTTTGAGCCAACATCGACCCAATGGCCCCTGCATGCTTAGTTAAAATAAATTGATAGATGTACTTGATCTTGTATTAATGTATTGTGTGGGCGGGGGTCGTGGTGCGGTGGCTGAAGATGCATGCTTGGGAAGTCGAACCACACTCTGGCCTGCAAGTTTCGAAGAAACAAATTGTTTATTCCCCGCTTACTCGTAAAGGTTCAATATTATGGGGAATAACCGTGACCGAGAGGTTATATGTGACGTGCCATATCAAAACAAGTTCTATGACGCAAAATATAGAAAATGAGTTAGTAAGTGGCGTTTGAAGAGCCAGCGCTCAGGTTTCAAGTGCACCAAAAATAATAAATATATCTCAATTATTTAGAAAAT
This sequence comes from Flabesymbios commensalis, assembly GCA_964017125.1. Classification (NCBI taxonomy): domain Eukaryota; kingdom Metazoa; phylum Annelida; class Polychaeta; order Terebellida; family Flabelligeridae; genus Flabesymbios; species Flabesymbios commensalis. Next base: position 795,181 of record OZ024904.1, on the reverse strand, counting down.
CATCGATAAAACAAGATTTGGAAACTTAAGCCCAAAATATTGCAAAATGTTAAGAAAATGACCTACAAAGTTTAAATTTAATTTGACGAATGGTTTAAATAGTTCAAATTAAATCTTTTTTTATATAAGAAATAAAACTTGGGTATCTTCAATATTTTGTACTAATACTGCTATGAAGTTGTATTTTCGATCAGCATTAAAAAAGAAAATTAGCCAAAAAATATTATTTTAACAAAACATGGCCATAACTCAAAATCTAAAGCTCCGACATAGGTCGGGTGCCGATGTGGCACGTCACATATAATATATATAGGGCTCGAATTTCGAATCCTGTGTCTGGAGGGCAGTATCATCTCATTCATCTGACCATCCTCAGGAGGTTATCCTGGTCCAGTTTAGCCGATAATTATGTGGACAAAGGTGGCCTAAAACCCCATTCTTGAATTCATTAATGTATGGTGATTGCTTAAACAGATAACAACGAATTACCCAGAATTGCATGGTATATATGGCATAGTGTAGCCTTACATAATGCATCCAAGCTAATGAGCCTACGTAGCCGGCAGTTGAAGTCAACTCTCGCAATGTTCGTAGATATATATATTATCCAGTGACTGAACTAGGCTAAAGACCTAGTCTACAATTTAAACAACATAGTCGACCCGCGGCTCAAGCCTGTTAATGCAACGTGCTGTAGGCCTGTACATGCGCAATCGACCCGTAATTCAATATGGATAGAGTTGGTAATTCTTATCGCCACCGTAGCGAAGAGGGGCTTAATTATTTTCGTCACAATTCCCTTATTTGTTTAAGCCAAGATAACCATGATAACCATGGAGAGTGGCTAGCAGCGAGTGTGGCATATTAAACAGATGACACATTATACATCACGGAACCATGACTGTCTCGATAATAATAAAATATGTTATCTGCTGTCGCTGGGACACTTCCTTTTTGGCAACTTTAATCAATTTTGCACGCAACTTTCCACTACAATTTTCCACTGATTGAATCAGAAGTTACAAAATTAAACGTATACCTGAATATTTTCTTTCGGATGTACCATGAATGTACGACTTGAAGTATGTGCGAACAGCTTCGGCTTGAGATTGTTGCCATTTGGTGTACCTACGATCTAAAAGAAAAAAAAAGTGTAGGCAATAGTATGTGGGTTAATTTGCAAGGGGCTAAAACATGGCTTGGCTTAATTGTTTCATTATTCATCATTATTATGCGAAGTATGACAAGCGAAACACAAGATGTAAAAACCTTTAGGGTTTTAAGTGTACATTTGTGCAAGGTTAGAATAAATCATGGTTTGGAAAAAGCGCTCGTACGTATCATACCATAAAATACAACGATTATTAAACAGTGCGTAAAATACAAAAAAACCACTTTCGCGGTTATACATTTTGTGTTTGCTGGGAAAGGATGTGACAGTAAATATTCAGTAACATTACATAATGTGTCACAAATATTTGCTATGCAACCCAGAAAACACAGCATTTTGTTCTGCTGTTGTTTTCATGCGATTACAAGAGCATTAAACAATAGCAGAACAAAATGCTGTGTTTTCTGGGTTGCATAGCAAATATTTGTGACACTTGGATCAGCAATATCGTGTTTAACGGGCAGCATTGTAGCTTACTAATAATTGAAATACATGTGTTGTGATCTATTGGAAATCGAACACCACATGATCATTACATCACCGTCAGAGGTTTGAGGGCGCGGCACTTATTTTTATCAAACATTGTGACACATATTCCAGGACGTATTACACTGCTGAGAGTGGTCTGTTTTCAGAACAGCTTTACGCTAGCTTTACTCTATACGATATCGTTGTGCGATGTGTAGTTTCTATCACAGGACTGGTGACATTCATTTTACAGATTTCAAGTTGTACATTTTCTGTCATTAAATGTATTCTTGATTATGTTACGTATCATTACGTCAATATACCTTTTTTCTGTGTCACAGAAGATGATGTTGATGAAGGTTTTTTGTCTTCAGTAGCACTATCAATATCATCCATGGGTGCATATGTCACAGACTCTGCCTCAGCTGGTGCAATGCTCGGCGTGAAGGATGCCGAACAGACTGAAGATTTGTCATCATCTTAAAATCAGATTAAACTTTGAGAAATTAGGCTCGTTTTAAAAGCATAAACCAATACAACATATTAAGAAGATTACTAACTGAGTTTTTTTGTAATTCATCTATATCTCACATAATTATTCTAGTACCCTATATGTCACTTTATCAGCTTAGGAAATTAAAAAATACAATTTAACATTAATGTGTTATGTATTGTCATTGCATATGTATGTTGTGATTGGTGGTAAATTATCAATGCATGTTTTTACTCGTCTCAATTGTTATAATAATCAATATTGTTGAAATTAACAAACCATGTGTCTTTCCGTCAACCGTCTGTAGGAAACCGCCAACTGATGTGATTTCCTTTATAGCCAATGGGCACTGATATACGTTTTCATTGATCTCATCTGAGTGACCCATATGGCGATAAAATAATTTCCTCTTTTCTTCAGTTACATCACATAATGCAAATTTGGTGGATGCCCTGTGACGGTATCTGTTTGATGTGATCAGATCTGGTCGACTCGCACCTGCTCTAACAGAAACCTCACGAACACATGGCCAGCCAGGACAAAATGTGGTGGACCCAGATGTATTGGGGAAGAGGTATGGGCTAGTAGGTTCTACACCTGCCGACTTACGTTCTTGAATTAGGTTTTTTATTCCCCTGACTGTGTCATTTGGTATCAATATTGGAATTAATTTGTTATTTTTTGCTGCCCGATAAGTCAATTTAAATTTATCCAGCATTCATTTTTCCACAGGGTCAGTAATGGCACTGGCCATTTATTTGGTTGTCCATCCACGCTCCCTTTTCCGCGTTGTACCAGTCGTTGAGGGTCATTTGACAAGGCTCTCCTCCTCTACGGGCATTAAATAATGTGAGCCTGCACACCAGCAGCGAGCGTAGGCGATTAAATTCAGATTGATCCCATTGCAAATATTGATCTTCTGTCATTTTTTCTATATTTGCGACAGTGTAATCTCTGACCAGTGTAACGTCTTCTTCAATAGGGAAACATTTTTGGTCGCCGCAGGACATCTTGGCGCCTTGCGTCAACTTGATTTTTAGATTTAGAAAAAGGAAAATCCCAATTTAATTCAAAAACAGAATTAAATCTGTCGATCTCTTGTGCCTCATCAAATTTTCTTTCAATTATATAATGGCCTTTCATCACTTTTGCGCATCTCTTTATTAAATACCTGATTGAGAGCTTCAGGCCTGCCTTTAAGGTACCATCATCTTTGCATGAAACGGTATGCAGAGCATCTTCTAATAATTTAAATTTTGTTCTGTGTAACAAATCTTTTCCTGTCAGTGTCATATCATTGACACTTGCTCTAAATTCTTTCAGCAGAGACGCAACTCTCCCCATGTCTGTCATTGCTATTTTCCTGTCTTTACCCTTGCAATATATACCTTTTCCCAAGAGAAGAATCATTTCATATTGACGACTTATGTTCCCTATCTCGTCGTCATGGAATGGAATCGGTGAACAATACTTTTGATAAATTCTTGTCCTAGCCTGGTATCATCAGTCGAAACAGAGAGATTAGACGCAGATACTGCAATTTTACTGACAGAACCAGCTTCACGACTGTGACAGTGATTTGCTTTGTGTTGCCACATTTTTTCCTGCTGAAGAATCCAGAGCAAGTGCCACATATTACTAAATCAGTGTCTCCTTGTTGACGTTCACATACAAAATCTGGATTTTCAGTACATTTAGCTCGTTTTTTGTTTTCCCTCAGAATGCCAGATTTTCTAATTCTGGAGAAAACAAAGTTCTTATCTTTATCGTCTTTCATCGTTGTTAATTCGGACACTGCTTTTTCGTTCTTGTGATGCCGACGTAGATGTCTGGCTAATTGGGATTGCATCTGGCCACAGTAAACACATGGTCTTTTTGGTCTTTTCTTTAATTTTTGTTGCATTATTTTTTTATTTTTGGTTCCTGTGTGTATTCCATGTGCATTTCGTTGTCACTTTTTTGATGCATCATTTTGTCTTCAGTCACAATGTTTTGTGTGTGCATTTTCTGTTCTCTATCTTTAGGCCTGTGTGTTTCTTGTGTGTCGTCCATGTAGATATCTTGCTCTTCTGATATGAACTCTCCTTCTTGAGTGTTTGTGTGTATTTTGTGTCTGTGAGGTGTAAGCCCGTTGTTTTGTGTGTCTTCTATGTGCATTTTTTCTTCTTTAGTTATCAACACTCGTTCATGTGTGTCATCTAGGCCTACATGTCTTTCTTCGCCTTCTTGTCTCTTCTGTCGTCAGCTGAAACAACACTTTTTTGTGTGACTTTCCTGTGTATTTCTTTGTCTCTGTCTTTCTCCTCATATATAAAGCCCATTTCTTCAGATATCGGCTTTAAGTGAGTTGTTCCAAATTCAATTATATCTTGTGATTTGATTTCAAAGACACCTTGACCATAACGACCATTCACTTTAACCAGGCCAGAGGAATGAAGCATCATCTGAATTATAATGTAAGCCGAACTGTTATTGGCGCCGTTGAATCATTCCCGGTATATTATAAAATTAAGTTCAATTTGAAACGCAACTGTAAAACAAGTACAAATGTGTTTTGTATTGCATACCGAAAGCGGAGCAATCCCTGTGCTATTAACATTTGATCTGTCATCTGAAAAAAATCACCCCCAATGTTTTTTTACTAAAACGTGGTTAGGTGCAAAATATTTAAAACTGAAAAATGCATCTCCTTAATTTATGCCTTCTCCCCTCCAAAAAAAACATAACTGAAAATAAAACCAAAACAGCCCACAATCCCCCCCCCCCATGTACGCCTATGCCAGAGCGTGTGCCTATGCGAAACATTGGCCCACTGTTAGCAGAACTGGCCTAACATTGGCCCTCTTTGCATCTAGAAAGTAGCTGCAGATATCTGATATGTATCTGATACTGATCTGTATGCGTATGTATACAGTGGTTATCATGGTTATGCGAGTGTAATTAACCCTATCAATTCTAGACTATGCAAATTGAAACTTAGATGTCAGTATCAAGTATGGGTCTATTCGTTGCTACTACAATCGAATCATTGTTGACATTGTAATATTATTATACTTTTATACCGCTTTTAACATTATAATATTATTATACTTTGATACCGCTTTAATGTTTATATTAATTTTGATCAGTAGTCCAGTCAACATTTTTTTTCAAAAAAGAAACATTAGCGCAACATTGCTTTAATATCAGGCCAACGTCTTCGACGCGGTCCCAACTACTAATCAACATTGGACTAATGTCCAGTCTTTGCTGTGAAAGTTAATGACAACCTGTCTATCCTATATACGATATAAGATAATGCCATTTTCGAAGCTCAGTAAATATTTTAAAATTAAATATAGCAAATGCAATAATTAGGGCTATTATCATATTGTGTGAGCTGAAAAAGCAACGACCTAGCTGGAGCTGCCGTTCTTTAGAGTCATATCATATAAAGCAAGGAACAACTTGGCACCAAATTATATCCCCCTTACTAAAAGCATTTCGCTATGCTTCCAAAAACTCAGCAGCGAGGTTGCCAGTTTTTCGTCGATACTAAAAGTGGTAGTCATAGGGACCATCTTTATGTATTAGTATGGCGTGTTTTGGTCATACGACGGCTTCACGAGCTGACGCTGGCCCATGCATTTTAAACTAAGGGTGTTGTATAACATTTATACAATGTTGGACCAACGTCGAAGATTATATTATTATTATATTAATTTTTCTTATACACATTCTGCAAAACTAGGAAAAATCAATAAAAAAGATGACAATTTTATTATAAATCTACATGTTGTAAAAAGTGCTGTAAATGTAATTATTTTGTAGGTGGCTATGCGCTATTCATAACATGTAGTTTTTAAAATCTGGTTTTGGCGCGGGCAACATTTTTATATTTGTTTTACCTTTGCTAAGTTTTTATCTGTATTATATATTTCATCTGTTTTATATATTATATAATTGACTGTTTGTTATCATATAACAAAATCACCACAGGTCATTATGAAAAATGGCCTGATTGCTAATAATGTTCACACTGTATAAATATGTCTTAATAAATAAATAAATAAGATATATTTTTTACAATAAATGTTTGTTTGCGCAGCAAAAAAGGTATTCACTTAAAGCCTGCATAGAAAACCGTATAATCATGGTAATAGTAATACATATCGAATGAAGTTATCAATTATAGCATGTGCCATGTGAAGTAATAAAATGTGAGGTAAAATTAATTGAAACAGAAATCGGTAAAAATGAAGATGTATAGAAGCAATCATAGTAATATTAATTGCAATATGTACTAATGTGATCGTAAAAGTACAATGTTTGGCATAGCATAATGTTAATATATTATTCTAATATCGATCTGTATGATAAAGTCGGGTGATAAACAGCGCAGACCTAAAAGTGATGACATGTGTGTTGGATAAGCACCTGCTTAAATACTCGTTTTATTATATTACGGCCAATCCCTAACCAATAGAAAACGATGATATATCAATATAATCATACAAACAACCACACTACAAAATCACTTACCTATAACTGGATTGACCTGGCGTATATCCAGCCCTTCTTGGTCCTTAGCAAGACGTATGTAGTTTATTGCAACATCATTTGGTTTTTGGCGTCGTTTACTCATCTAAAAAAGTTAAGCAAAAGTCAATAACCAACTCACATTATTTATGTGCATAATTAAGTAGCCCATATAAACAGCAAAAAACTTGTTGTTAACTATTACAGTGCTAGGGTAGACTGTATAGTTGTTTCCATAAACGTATTAAATTTGTCGTAAAATATATTTTTAATAATCAATAATTAGGCCTATATTATGTAAGAGCCCCCAATTAAAAACAAATAACGATATGGTGTCATTCGAAGCTAAACAATGAACAATCAGCTTTAAATGACAGAAAATACGACAGAATAATTCAGCACTCCAAACGTCAAAAGAAAAGTTATAATTCTTGGTTTATTATAAATTGTTCCAGCTATAAATACCCGAAAAATTAACAACCACAATTTGTGTTTAAAATTATACCCTTACCTTTTACATCAAGTGAACGTCTTCAAAAATCGCAGAACCAGTCTTGTTGATTACATGTATGCCATGTTCGCATCCAATGTGTGAGAAAAGAAATGTGTGCACATTGAAGGTTGTGCGCATTTAAGTAGCGCGCTGCCACGTGATTCCAGGGGGCGATCTGTTATCAGGTTATTCTCATGCTGACCGCTGCAGCGGGAGACTGGCATGCCATGTCTTCCACAAATTGTGCAGATAAGGTAACAGATTCTGCCGATACACCAAGCAAACGGATCCTTAAAATGTCGATAGTACCTATATCAATTTGTGTGTGTAAAATTAAAAGGTATTCTTTTCCATGGTAAATTTAATTAAACACAACCAAATCGTTCTGTCAAATATTGCAGGTTTCGTTAATTTTAAGTTAGCAGGCGCCTATAATACTGTATATACATTTACATATATTATTTTGACAAGACAAATTTATGTCAACAAAATAACTGTATGTCTGGATGTCTGTGTAGCAGATTGAGAAAAAAACAATGAGCTCCATGCGATGGTGAATTATTTAATAATACTAGTTAAAAAATAAATAAAAGGTAAAATGTAAGCTGAAAAATTATCAAGAGAATGTTTTTTTCCAAATAGAAGATGCAGGCACCATTACCAAATTATCTATTTTTGTGCCCATGAAATATCAGAATAATAAGGATTATCCCTACCCAGAGACAATGAGTGTGGAACAATGTATTTTATTTGAAATTATATTGGACTTAGTTTGTATTTTGTTTGTGTTGAATTTTATTTATATATATAAATATTATATCGTGTTTACGTAAAATATATGTATATACACATGTATTACAGGCTAAAAAATGGTTGTCACTATGTTATTATTACAATGGTATTTTTTTAAATTTAAGTCTTCATAAATCTGAATAATGATTCTAATACTGTATTTTAAGATCAACAAGTGAAGGCTTGAAACCTTGTTGGACTGACCGAAAAAAAATTGAATTAGCTATAATTACATCAATTCGTCAAGCCAGTTAACATGTCTGCGGGTACAAGAGCGTCTGGGTACTCTCTCGACACTAACGCCTTGGGATGAGCTTAAGTCATTAGATGTACACAATTATTAAAAGACAAAATAAAAACGTGATAGTTTTTGTCAACCGTTTTCAACCTAGCTGTCTTTACATGCTTTTAACATACATGTACATATGCTGTGGGAAAAAAGGAGTAACCTGTTGGAGTAACATTATTACAACGTTTTATGCACACATTGAATGGATAGTATTTTGCCTTTTTCATTCACTCCAGTGCTGTATGTTTTCCGTTTTTCTGCACGTATATGAGTGATGCCAGGTAGAAAAAAATAGATCGGCTGGACGGTTGGATGTTGTGATGAAAAATATTTAATTGTGATTATTATTTTATTATTCAAGTAATTATTAATTATGTCAATACCTAACATATAAAACAATATATTGCAAATCTATCGAACACAAGCCGTGGTAATTAGAAATCTATTCCTGAATGATAACTAGGCCAACAATGTCTATTTTTTCAATGGAACTGTATTATATATCCATTTGGAGTTGTTGTTTGTCACAATAACGAATGTGTTTTATTATTTTTGTATAGTAAATTATATTGAACAATACAACATAAATAGCACACCTTGAAATTAAGAAACGTGTCGAATGTCACTCAATGGTTATCAGTTTTTTTATAATCAATCAAATGCCAGATTGTCGGCGCCACATGTTAGCTACACTGCTGTGGGCTACGCGTGGGCCAAGTTTAGGACACTTGTCAGATCTGTGTCAGATCTGTGTCAGATCAGAGCAGCCAACAAGTGTCTACAAAATCTGGGTCGCTGCGCATGCGCCTGGGGCGTGCATAATAGGGGTCCATGTAGTCCTGACCCCCCCCCCCCCCCCTCCTTGGGACGCATGACAAACATGTTGAGGCCTAGAAAATAAATATTCAGAAAATCGAGTCAAAACGCTCTAAAATCAGAAAATTAATCAAAAGAACATGCATGATTTAAAGTCCGACGCACACAAACGTCGATATGTGCCCCCCCCCCCCTCCCCACTCGTCTTAGCGAAAAAAATATGTGCACGCCCCTGTGCTCCCAATGGTTCTTAAATCGGGGTAATGTAGTAAGTAACACCACTTTACACGAGGCATAGGGGAGGAGCATTTACAAAATTAGGTCTACTCCAAATGCATCATCAACGATTTCATAAAACACGTCTTAAAAGTAATCCAAGACACATAAATTGTGATTTGCAATCCTGTTGCATTATACGGCTATGAATACTGTTTCTAATATAAATCACAAGTGAGAATTGCCTCTTACATCAGACAAAACCGTCAGTATTACAATAAGTAGTCTACGTTAGTTCACATGTCAGTGTGTTATTAGACTACTTGCGTTACATTATTATTTAATCAATTATATCTTTTTTCACATAAATAAAAATAAAATGGAACTTGTGGGGATGGTGAATGAATGAGACGATACTGCCCTACAGACACAGGATTCGAAATTCAAGCCCTGGCCGTGTGAGGCCGCTACTTATTTGCCACTGAGGCCTCCACAATATTGTATCTTTACGAGTGAGCGGGGAAGAAAAATTGTGTTTCTTTTAAACGTTGAGGCCAGAGTGGGGCTCGAACCCACGATATTCGTCTTTCCAAGCAAGCAGCTTTAACCACTGCAGTAGGTTCCCACCAGTATCATTACTACAATATAACGTTATATTACATTATATTCCATTATATTTTTATTATTAAATTACATTTTTACAATAAGTAGTCTATGTTATTTCACATAGTGTTTTACTTGCGTTAAATTCTCATTTAATGACTTCTGTCTTTTTTCATATAAACATCAGAACCAGATTTTTGGCCTTTACATTATTCATTTAGTTACTGTGATATTTAGAACATCACAGTAAATGTTTAGATTAGCTATTAGATCTAATGGTTACTATATAGACTTAATCCGTAATCAACTGTGTTTCGTCAAAAAAAACACGTTTGCGCTGAAATGTATGTTCTATCCCGAAATCTGATCAGGTTGTAAATCAACAGGGAGTTTAGGCTGCGGCCAGAGGGCTGCGGCTGAGCTATCGTTTGGTGATTTATGTAGGTCTAAATATCCCTAAATCGCAAATGGCTAATCATCTCCTACGACTAGACCAACGTTAATCCAACATTGATTCAACGTCTTATGGCTATTGGGCTGTGTGGGTATAGGTCTATATATACAGAAGCAGATTATCAGCGACAATATTATCATTATTACCACTTAGTGATTTACTGAGGTTAACAGATATGTTGTGAAGCGATTTGCCTAATCCTTGCTTAATACAAAAACCTCCTTGCATAATATTAGCATATGTAACACAACTACAGCTGATAATGGCTTTGTTTTCTCACTCACTCACTCACTCACTCACTCACTCACTCACTCACTCACTCACTCACTCACTCACTCACTCACTCACTCACTCACTCACTCACTCACTCACTCACTCACTCACTCACTCACTCACTCACTCACTCACTCACTCACTCACTCACTCACTCACTCACTCACTCACTCACTCACTCACTCACTCACTCACTCACTCACTCACTCACTCACTCACTCACTCACTCACTCACTCACTCACTCACTCACTCACTCACTCACTCACTCACTACACTCACTCACTATGTTTCTTTAGAGCATTCGTGCACTTCCACATAAATACGTGCTGGGACTGGCACCTGAAAATATGCCTATAGCGCGACCCACGGTCGCGCTAAAGGCTCACATATACTCACTCACTCACTCACTCACTCACTCACTCACTCACTCACTCACTCACTCACTCACTCACTCACTCACTCACTCACTCACTCACTCACTCACTCACTCACTCACTCACTCACTCACTCACTCACTCACTCACTCACTCACTCACTCACTCACTCACTCACTCACTCACTCACTCACTCACTCACTCACTCACTCACTCACTCACTCACTCACTCACTCACTCACTCACTCACTCACTCACAAACTCATTCCTCAAACACTCACTCACTAACTCGCCCACTAACTCACCACTCTCATTAAATCACTCACTATGTTTTTTTTTAGCATTGGCACACTTTCACATAAATAGGTGCTGGGACCGCCATCTGAAAATATGCCTGTAGCGCGACCGACGGTCGCGCTAAAGGCGGCTTCATAATTATAGATGATTTATAATTCTGTACCATGCCTTGGTAGGATTACTACATTTACGGTAGCTTTCATATTGTTTGGAATTAAAACAGTCACACACTCACTCCTCACTCACTCACTCACTCATTCGCTTACTCGCTCACTCGCTTATGCGCTCACGTGCTCACTGGCTCACTCACTCACGCACTCACTCACTCACTCACTCACTCACTCACTCACTCACTCACTCACTCACTCACTCACTCACTCACTCACTCACTCACTCACTCACTCACTCACTCACTCACTCACTCACTCACTCACTCACTCACTCACTCACTCACTCACTCACTCACTCACTCACTCACTCACTCACTCACTCACTCACTCACTCACTCACTCACTCACTCACTCACTCACTCACACACTCACTCACTCACTCACTCACTCACTCACTCACTCACTCACTCACTCACTCACTCACTCACTCACTCACCCACTCACTCACTCACTCACTCACTCACTCACTCACTCACTCACTCATCCACCCACTCACTCACTCACTCACTCACAAACTCACTCACTCACAAACTCATTCCTCAAACACTCACTAACTCGCCCACTAACTGACCACTCTTATTAAATCACTCACTATGATTTTTAGAGCATTGGCGCACTGTCACATGAATAGGTGCTGGGACCGACATCTGAAAATATGCCTATAGCGGGACCGACGGTCGCGCTAAAGGCGGCTTTATAATTATAGATGATTTATAATTATGTACCATGCCTTGGTAGGATTACTACATTTACGGTGACTTTCATATTGCTTGGAATTAAAACAGTCACACACTCACTCCTCACTCACTCACTCACTCCCTCACTCGCTCATGCGCTCACGTGCTCACTCGCTCACTCACTCACTCACTCACTCACTCACTCACTCACTCACTCACTCACTCACTCACTCACTCACTCACTCACTCACTCACTCACTCACTCACTCACTCACTCACTCACTCACAAACTCACTCACAAACTCACTCACTCACTCACTCACAAACTCACAAACTCACTCACTCACAAACTTATTCCTCAAACACTCACTCACTAACTCGCCCACTAACTCACCACTCTCATTAAATCACTCACTATGTTTTTTTAGAGCATTGGCGCACTTTCACATGAATAGGTGCTGGGATCGACATCTGAAAATATGTCTATAGCGCGACCGACGGTCGCGCTAAAGGCGTCTTTATAATTATAGATGATTTATAATTATGTACCATGCCTTGGTAGGATTACTACATTTACGGTAGCTTTAATATTGTTTGGAATTAAAACAGTCACACACTCACTCCTCACTCACTCACTCACTCCCTCACTCGCTCATGCGCTCACTCACTCACTCACTCACTCACTCACTCACTCACTCACTCACTCACTCACTCACTCACTCACTCACTCACTCACTCACTCACTCACTCACTCACTCACTCACTCACTCACTCACTCACTCACTCACTCACTCACTCACTCACTCACTCACTCACTCACTCACTCACTCTCTCACTCACTCACTCACTCACTCACTCACTCACTCACAAACTCACTCACTCACTCACAAACTCACTCACTCAAAAACTCATTCCTCAAACACTCACTCACTAACTCGCCCACTAACTCACCACTCTCATTAAATCACTCACTATGTTTTTTTAGAGCATTGGCGCACTTTCACATGAATAGGTGCTGGGATCGACATCTGAAAATATGTCTATAGCGCGACCGACGGTCGCGCTAAAGGCGTCTTTATAATTATAGATGATTTATAATTATGTACCATGCCTTGGTAGGATTACTACATTTACGGTAGCTTTAATATTGTTTGGAATTAAAACAGTCACACACTCACTCCTCACTCACTCACTCACTCCCTCACTCGCTCATGCGCTCACTCACTCACTCACTCACTCACTCACTCACTCACTCACTCACTCACTCACTCACTCACTCACTCACTCACTCACTCACTCACTCACTCACTCACTCACTCACTCACTCACTCACTCACTCACTCACTCACTCACTCACTCACTCACTCACTCACTCACAAACTCACAAACTCACTCACTCACAAACTTATTCCTCAAACACTCACTCACTAACTCGCCCACTAACTCACCACTCTCATTAAATCACTCACTATGATTTTTAGAGCATTGGCGCACTGTCACATGAATAGGTGCTGGGACCGACATCTGAAAATATGCCTATAGCGCGACCGACGGTCGCGCCAAAGGCGGCTTTATAATTATAGATGATTTATAATTATGTACCATGCCTTGGTAGGATTACTTTATTTACGGTAGCTTTCATATTGTTTGGAATTAAAACAGTCACACACTCACTCCTCGCTCACTCGCTCATGCGCTCACTCGCTCATGCGCTCACGTGCTCACTCGCTCACTCACTCACTCACTCACTCACTCACTCACTCACTCACTCACTCACTCACTCACTCACTCACTCACTCACTCACTCACTCACTCACTCACTCACTCACTCACTCACTCACTCACTCACTCACTCACTCACTCACTCACTCACTCACTCACTCTCTCACTCACTCACTCACTCACTCACTCACTCACTCACAAACTCACTCACTCACTCACAAACTCACTCACTCAAAAACTCATTCCTCAAACACTCACTCACTAACTCGCCCACTAACTCACCACTCTCATTAAATCACTCACTATGTTTTTTTAGAGCATTGGCGCACTTTCACATGAATAGGTGCTGGGATCGACATCTGAAAATATGTCTATAGCGCGACCGACGGTCGCGCTAAAGGCGTCTTTATAATTATAGATGATTTATAATTATGTACCATGCCTTGGTAGGATTACTACATTTACGGTAGCTTTAATATTGTTTGGAATTAAAACAGTCACACACTCACTCCTCACTCACTCACTCACTCCCTCACTCGCTCATGCGCTCACTCACTCACTCACTCACTCACTCACTCACTCACTCACTCACTCACTCACTCACTCACTCACTCACTCACTCACTCACTCACTCACTCACTCACTCACTCACTCACTCACTCACTCACTCACTCACTCACTCACTCACTCACTCACTCACTCACTCACAAACTCACAAACTCACTCACTCACAAACTTATTCCTCAAACACTCACTCACTAACTCGCCCACTAACTCACCACTCTCATTAAATCACTCACTATGATTTTTAGAGCATTGGCGCACTGTCACATGAATAGGTGCTGGGACCGACATCTGAAAATATGCCTATAGCGCGACCGACGGTCGCGCCAAAGGCGGCTTTATAATTATAGATGATTTATAATTATGTACCATGCCTTGGTAGGATTACTTTATTTACGGTAGCTTTCATATTGTTTGGAATTAAAACAGTCACACACTCACTCCTCGCTCACTCGCTCATGCGCTCACTCGCTCATGCGCTCACGTGCTCACTCGCTCACTCACTCACTCACTCACTCACTCACTCACTCACTCACTCACTCACTCACTCACTCACTCACTCACTCACTCACTCACTCACTCACTCACTCACTCACTCACTCACTCACTCACTCACTCACTCACTCACTCACTCACTCACTCACTCACTCACTCACTCACTCACTCACTCACTCACTCACTCACTCACTCACTCACTCACTCATTCCTCAAAAACTCACTCACTAACTCGCCCACTAACTCACCACTCTTACTAAATCACTCACTATGTTTTTTTAGAGCATTGGCGCACTGTCACATGAATAGGTGCTGGGACCGCCATCTGAAAATATACTCACTCACTCACTCACTTATTTAAATTATTTAAATGTTCCCCGCTTTAAGTAGTGACTAATTAGCGCAACCTATACTAAAGTGGGTGAGAATTACTCACATGTTTTAATTTAAGACCAAATATTTAGCCAATCTTGGTGTTGAACACTCATTTCATTCCTAATAACAGTGATTTAATGGGCTAATAGAACGAATTCAAAACAACTCGAGTCGTAATTAGCAGTGAAAGGGGTAAATTATCACAGCGTATTTTATTATCTCCCTAAAGGAGATTATGTTTGTTAATGGTTTGTTTGTCCGTCAGCAAGATTACCTACAAAGTCATGAATTGATGTCATGTGTATGCAAATTTTACTTGAGGTCTGTCTGTAGTTACCAGGTGCGAATCCCGGTCGGGCCGGATATTTTTTATCGTGGTTGTGCATATACAGTGCTCCAAATTGTTCAAAGGCATGGAGTGTACAGCGCTGCCTAAGGAACTGTACACTATGAAGAACCCTTGAAGTCATTCGAAATAAGAGTAGGGCATAGTCCCGGCTTCGGGCTTCATTCTATTCCGATATAATATCGCAATAGAATGAAGCCCGAAACCGAGACTATGCCCTATATTGCCGATATTGCCTTAATGGGCAAAAAGCGACGTAAAGCAATATTCACTCATTCTGGACAGCGTAGCTTAGATTTTGTCTTTGGTATGCAAACAGTGATCTTAAATTTTTTTTTTTTTAAATACATGAGGCAAAATATGCACCACAATTTAAATATTCTTCAATGCACGCGTTTAACTACAAGGTGTTTTTTGTTTAAATGTTTTTTTGTTTAAATTAACTGCGTGCATAGATGTGCTAACTGAAAATAACACACTCGTGAAATTCAAGCAGGATATGTTGGGAGTATAAATTGCTGCATATGATAAATGATTGTATGATAGAAAGTAACAGGATAAAAAGTAGCAGTCAAAAATTAACACGGACCTAAAGAAACAAGGATAAAAAGTAACAGTTGATTAAAAGTAGTACAATAAGGGTATATTTCGGTTCGAATATTATATTATATCCCCGAGCATCAAGTAAAAGTGATAATGTGAATAAAATTTAAAAATAAATATATTACGGGAACATTCATCTATACTAATATATTCTGCTTTAGACAGGTAACAGTTGCTCTAAAGTACTAAAATAATGGGTAAATTTAATTATTACTATATATCATATTCTAGAACATGCGCTAAAAGTGATGCATGTTTACAAAAGATAAAATATGCTATTATAGGAAAATTTAAATGCATATTTATATATTTTATTTTGCAAAAGTAACAGTCACTTCAACATGGTCAACCATGTCAACTAATGATATAGTTCAATTCTAATAGTAAATATTACATTCATGAACATATACTAAAAGTGTACTAAAAGTGTATTAAACTAAAAGTGATACCGGAAAATATAAATCTGTTATTAAGGACAAGTGTATTTATATTTACTTTTCTTTGCTACTAATTGGGGAAACAGGTTTGTTTTATGACTAATACTAACTTTAATTTATATAAATTTAACAAAATAATCTATTTATATAATGTCTCTTAGATCGTTTTAAAAATAAAAATATATTTTATACTTCTTTGAATAATAATATTATATTAGTCAGTATGTTTGAACCTTGACTCTTCGTGATTAACGCCATTAAAAAGGTGTTAATCATAGAAACAACTGAGGTTTTAGCTGTTCATTCACCGTAGCTGTTATACTTTGAACTGAAACAATAACGCCAAATTGTGTGAGCCATGTAGTTAGGAACCTTTAAGTGTAAGCTCCAGGTAAATTTAATTCGGCTGAATATCTCCCAAACAAAAAGAAAGCGTTATTATCGCTAAAAGACGCTTTTATAGCGCATCAAGTTAATAAACATGCTATGATTTTTATTTAAATGTGTGTAATTACCTAAAAACTTTTCCAACATTTTTATTTTTTGCCAATACTGTTGGCTTTAAAAAAGGGTTACTTTGAACAAGTGTCACTTTCTGATCCCGCCAATACTGTTGACTTTAAAAAAGTGTTACTTTGAACAAGTGTTACTTTTTGATCCCGCCAATACTGTTGACTTTAAAAAAGTGTTACTTTGAACAAGTGTTACTTTTTGATCCCGCCAATACTGTTGACTTTAAAAAAGTGTTACTTTGAACAAGTGTTACTCAGTTATCCCGTCAATACTGTTGACCTTGAAAAAGTGTTACTTTCAATAAGTGTTACTTTTACATCACAAAAAAAATAATAAAAAATAAATCACCACCAAATAGAGTGAAATAAATCGTAAATAAATAATAATCTTTAATTATTTTTACTGTTAGAAATAGTTGGTTACATTAAGTAGCAAACGCCGGCCATATAATAATGCAAAAATAATAAAAGCATTAATCCATTTTAGTTCAACTTTGACAATTTTATATTTTATCGTATAAATTAAACATCTTATTTTAGCATTAATTATCAACTGTTAATTTTTATCCATGTTACATTTTGTCAAAGTGAAAACTATTTCTTTCTGTCCGTTACTTGTTATCCCTGTTACTTTCTGTCCGCACACCGTGTTACATACCCTGAATCCTCTACGGATATAATGTGGTGATAAATTTGAATTGTTTGTTCATATGGACATTTCGACACATAGATCGTGTGTAATAATACATTCACAACTAGTCACACAGTCATTCACTTACTCCAGTTCATTTAGTTACTCAAGTTTCTCTCAAAATGACTGAGTAGGAGTAGGCGTGGTTTGAAGTAGAGTTACCATAATGAGGCTGATAAAGTGTACGATTCCATAAATTATCATGCCAAGTAGGCTATACAATATACAAATATACAATTATTTTGCCTCGTGTGAACAGCGCTGGGACTGACCCCAGGAAATATGCCTATAACTCGACCAACGGTCGCGCTAAAGTAGCTTTATGATTTTTGACAATTTTGATTATTAAATAATCATTCCATTATTATCAATAGCAGTGATTTATTCCAGTTTCCGCAGTGTATTGGGCCACCAATCCCTGACACTATGCATAGTGTATTATACGTAGAATCTAGCAAACTTAAAGTATCCATCACTGGGGGCTATTTAAACAAAAAGAGGAAATTGAGGTGAACGCAAAGTAAAATAGAATAATTAGATATAGTTTATTTAAATAAATGCCGATCCATTTGTACCATGAAAATACATCCCAAAAATATTGAGAGCGATTGTACCACATTATCGCATGTTGTGATGCTAAAAATTGGCACATAGACATTTTTATGACGCCACCTGGAAAACCACATCCTTGTGGGTGCTGAAAGGGAGGGTGGTGAGCATACGCGCACTACTACAGCCACGTGACCACACAAATCAGCTAATGATATATAAATAGCAGATCAGATTACCATCGTAGCAACTTTTTTATGGTCATCAATCACATTCATTAGTTATCATAACTTAATACACTCATATATTGTACACTTAGTTATCCGTTATAGCACAAATCGTTACTACACGTATCGGATATAAAACGATGTAACCATGAATCCAATTTTTCAGGAAAAATCGTGTTATAAATATTTCAACATCCCAGTGAGCATGAAATTTAATCTAGCGCTGATCGGCCTTTGCCTGGTATACGCGGCTAATGCTAATCGTGCAATAAATAGCGGCAATCCTTCCCAGCAAACACGAGACGTTGAGCCAATGTTGTTTTAATGTTGGGAAAACATTAAATCAACATTATATTCACGCTTGGCGCTCAGACAACGTCGCCGGCAAATAGTAATGCACATGACGGCACCCTTTTAGAACAACAGTATTTTATTCCGTATCTGAGCACGTAACACGAATCGTGTGATAGAATAATATAAAATGAATATGACGTGCAAGATTTCATCTCAGAAATGCAGCTATACATTAGCTAATGCAGCGTGTTTGAATCGTGTAATAAAATATTGTAGCACGAGTAATATTTTTTTTTCAAAAGTTTTTAAATCCGGTAATACGGTATTATGGCGCGAGTGTAGTAGTAGAGCTTGCGTCGACCTTCAGGGTTATTGTTCTACGGACAGCTAAAATGGAACTGTCGCACAAAAAATATTCAAGCTGCTTAACTGTTTTGCTTATTTTAATCAAAAGATCAAAGTCATAGAAAATGGTGTTTAATTTATTAATTAACTGTTTAAAGTATTAAAGCCCAGTGAGGGTTTCTGAACTCTGAACTTTAAAGTCTGAAGTCCAAAGTCTTTTAAGTCCGAAGAAATCTGAAGTAGCCTATATTGTCCAAAGTCTGAAATTCAAAGATCGAAGTTCAAAATCCGAAGGACGAGGTCTGTCCGAAGTATATCCAAAGTCTAAAATCTGAACTCTAAGTATAAAGTTCAAAGTTTGAAGTTCGAATTCTGATGTCAGAAGTTCGAAGTCTGTCCGAAGTCTTAAATCTGAAGTGTGAAATGCAAAGTCTGAAGTCCAAAATCCAAATACTGATGCTCGAAGTCTGGCTGAGGTCCAAAGTCTGAAGTAGGAGTCTGACGTCTGAAGTCTGTCATAAGTCTGAAAACTGTCCGAAGTCTGTCTGAAGTGGTCTGCATGATAGCGATCACCATTGATCAGCAGTGCTCCTGGTCCTCACAACGTATATTATAATGTATTTTGTGAGCTTATTTGGTTACATATGTATGTCTGTTTTTGTTGTGTGACAAATAAATTAACCGAGTCTTTGAGTCCGAAGTTTGACGTCTGTACGATATCTGACAATGAAGGCTATAATCCGACGTCTGAAGTATGTCCGAAGTCCACAATACGAAGTCTGAAAACTGATGTCTAAAGTCCACAATCGGTAGTCTGATGTACGAAGTCTGACGAAATCTGAAGTTTGATGCCCGAAAACTGTCTGAATTATGTCGAAAGTCTGAAGTCCAAAGTATGTCCAAAATCCGAGTCTGAAACCAAAGTCTGAAGTCTGTCAGTTGTATGTTGTCTAAGTCTAAAACCGAAGTCCAGAGTCTAACGCCCAAAATTTGAAGTTGAAAGTCTGAAGTCGAAAGTCTATCTGAAGTCCGTTCAATGTTTTTTGCAATTATTATAACTTTGTCATACAATACCAGTATTATATATTATGTGTTTGTAGATTAATTATAACAATAGCAGGCCAAATGTACCGAAAGCCTGCATATTCCTATAATTATTTTAGGCCTAGTCAAATTTTTATTTCTCCGTTTTTTAATAGAGGTCTACTATATTACAATCTTATCCGAAGATCATATTATCAAAATATATAAAAAGGTGAAATAATATTTAAGAATGAGATTATATAGACTAACATTCAATTAACAAACAATATAAAAGGCAAACACACGTGTAGGCCTACATGTATCTAATATACAAACGATTAGGCCTACCTCTAATACAATTTTTACTATTTATAATTATATTGATCAGAATTTAGCCCCTCCACTAGTGCAGCAAAATTTCGTCACCGACACCTCCAGGATAACCAGAGCCGCTGGCTATGTACCCAGCAAACACGATGAAAATTGTTGGAGCTGTTAGTTTCTCAATGATGGGCCAACGACGGCGACGCTGGGCTAACATTGAAACAGCATAGGTTGAATATCTTGTGTAAGTGTTTGCTCGGCCCTATCAAAAAAAGGATATCTTCCATAAACCGCTGGTCGCGCTTTTCACGTAGACAGAGAATAGAGGCAGAATATTATAAAGACATAATTATATCATGACTGTATCTGCATAGATACAGATCCCGGGATACAGATACATGATGATGTACTACCTTGTGTTTTCTGGGCAGGTAGGAAGACTGCATCGTATTTCTACAGATCTGTAGAAATATGATGCAGTCTTACCAGCAAACACGAGGCATTCACCCAATACTGTTTCAATGTTGGGACAACTACGGCGACGCTGGCCAACATTGAAACAGCGTTGGTTGAATGCCTTGGTTGACAGCATTGGTTGTGTAGCCTTGTGTTTGCTGGGCGGTGTCACTGTGTAAAGGCCTAATGCACAAGCACTCTGCTTGTTGGTCTACAGCTAATGTCGCGCAGCGGGGTCACGCGTGACGTCACCGAACTGACCTAATTAATCAACTAGACAGAGGCAGGGGACAGAGGAGGACTTGTTCACCCAGTGAACTATATATGTCTATATATGATTATGTCAATACATTTTATAAAAAAAATTTGTGTAATAGATACAGCAGGTTCTGGCTCATAGATGTTTATAATTATATTTCGAGCTGGTGTTATTTTATAACCCGCTGCTTCAGTGCTGCGCCAATGTCTCAAGCGTTGGCCCAGCATTGAAGCAGCGTTGAACCAACAATGGCTTTCATTATTTCACGTTTCAATACTGATCTATTGTTAAACTCAGGCGAACACCAGACTTTGCGCCGGTGCTGGTTGAGAGACGGGCTGACATCGTAGACGTTGGTCCGTCGCTTTGCTAGGACCGGGTCCATGCAGGTGTATTCGCTGGAGCATCACCATTTTAGGGCCTACATTGATATGCCTACGTTCTCACACCTCGTCTGTACACCTCATTTTTATGCATACTTGTCATATAAACTGACGAATAAGCCTCAAGGGCTGAGTACTGAAATTAAACTGATTAAATTATTGTTTTTGCTGGATTTTGTACTCGTCAGTATAATAAATGAATTGAATTGAATTGAATATATATATGTAGTTCACTTGGTTGACCTGTACGCTGTTTACTGGGCCACGCGTAATCTCTAAAGGCTGACATGATATCACAGAAAGACAGATATTTAACTGTGTTTATCTGAGCATCGAAATACAGGGGTAGAATTAAACGCTGATGGCATGCCAATGCACAGGACTGGCAAGTCAAGGAAACTGACATTCCTGAGTGAAAAATTGTCATTCCTAGAAATGGCCTTTGACCTAGGATGGCCTTAGATTTCCAGTTCATCGGAATGGCTAATGACAAATTTTACCATTCCTGCACATATTTTGGCAGTACTGGACTGGAGGAGTGGCCTTCTTTCGAGCCCTGAAATAGAAATCTCAAAATTGGAGCTCGTGTTACAATAAAGAAAGTTCTCAGCTCAACAAATTTAACGTCATTGTCGTGGAATAAATCGACAAAAATACATTAAGCCCAGACAACTGGAACAGTAGAGCTTCGCTCTACTAAAAAAGTATAATAGCACGAGTGTGGTGTTTTTAAAATCGTGTAATAGCACCAATATAATGTTTTTTTATCGTTTTTTATGTTTTTAAATTGTGTTATAAAATATTATAACACGGATATGACGTGCACGATTTTATCTTAGTAATCTAATTATTCAATGAAATTAACTTAATTCAGGAGGTTTAACAGTAAACATGTTTCTAAATCATGTTATAAAAAAGGTCAATGGCCAGAGGTGATGACATGTTGATCGTTTGATGATAGCTCCTTCTTCACAACTCACAATTGTATCGCTGTTAGAGCTTTAACTATCAAGCAGCGTTTTTGTTTATTTTGGCAAGGTGTTATGCTCGCGACAATACTGTGGAGCACATCATGTTTCCTGGCGCGTAGTACACTCTTCAAAACTAGGCCTACATGGCGACAAGATGATTAGAGCTTAGATGATTATAAACATCTCCAGTCCCATATAAAATGCATTAATAATTCTTATATACCGGTATAACTTCTTATAATCAGTGACTTTTCGACGTGATTAATCAATCCCGCCGATCTTTCACGAATATTACAGTTACCACCACAATATAACTTCTTTTGAGCGGCCACCACTGCTGCAAGTCGAAAGTGGCCATTCAATACAGGTGGCCGCACATAGGAGGCCGCGTTTTTTTCAAAAAAAAAAAGTTTTGACAAAGGTGGCCGGATAAGGCATCAGAAGTGTCAATTTTTATACCACAGGCATGTTAAATTGTACTCAAATTGATCAGCTGACAATGCTGTATTTAAATTTAAATACTGGTAGGTGGCGTGAAACAGATGCGGCCCGCCATAAAGTATAACAGTATGCTCAAACTAAGAAACATACCTACATGGACCCAAGCCTTTTCCTCACTGTGTCCTCTTAACCGAGTTCTAATAAATTAATGAAGGAATTATTCTTTATATTCAATTATATAAATAAAAGAGATTTTAAATGCTATGAATATGAATTTAGTACTTTGACCAGTTCATGCGAGTTGCTAATCACCACCCGTAATAATGGTTCTTTATCAATAATAGATGGGCCTTATAGTTTGACGCCGGTAAAGGGTGTTTGCTGGTGGCACACGCAACTTGACTGTTTAGCGGCAAAAAGCGAGAAAATATAAATAAAACACAATAGCCGTCTTGGTTGAACCTCCTATGTTGAACGTCTGATTTTGGAAGTGCTGTCACTGCTGGTTGAGCTGTCAATCATTTGAAGGATGGCATATCTGACTGTGATTGGTCCACTACACCCGTCCACAGGTCATCGTCACGTCCCGTCTATCAACGCACATGTAACGATATGTTGGGAGATTTTACGTGTGGCATTCCCATCATTCACGGAACATCGGCGTATTGTTGTATTAATGTTGGGCCCTCGTCTACAATGCTGAACCGGCATCAATTCAGCATTGGGATAATATCACATATTTGCTGGTCATGAGTTAAAAAGTAAAATTTAATTCAACAAGTAATCTTTACAAGAAATCTACACCCATCCAACACGAAAACCACTGATTGGAAGTAAACAAGTATCAATTCTTCATTCACAAATGAAAATAGCGATATTAATCATCAGATCATAAGAGGGACATATGGCGCAATGGTTAGAGCGCGGAGCTTTGCCGATGTCGCTGCCTGCCGTGCGGTTTCGATTTCCGCTTGGTGCAGGATTTTAAGATAAATATCATGTTTCTCCCCTCTCAATATTGGGACATTGTTAAGATGTTTTGTCCCTGGACAAGACACTTCACCCTCAAACGCTTCACTTGAATCAGGTGAAAATGAGTACTTGGTGGGACAGAGATGGCAATGTGTACGATAAGTTCAATGCACCGAAACGGCTGCAGGACTGTATGCTCCCCGGGGAGTTGAAATGGCACACGAATGAACAGGTCCAGTGACCAGGGGGTAAAACGTAAAGTCGGATGATAGATATTCAGACTTGATAACAGACTATAAAAAAAACCTGCACCTATGATGGAATTGCAACGTACTGATATATCCCACCTAAAGCGTTGTGACGTAATATTTAACATCTTGATATTTGATATTTTAATTAATCACCTTACTCACACTATCAGTGCTCTGACACTAGGCATATATATATATATATATATAGTCAAAATAAAATATGTGATTTTTTATACGTGAAACACAGCAGTGGATTTGCCATTAACATTCATTAATGCATCTTTACTAATAGAGTGTGTGTGCAACAATAAAGATACCGCAGTGTTCATAGGGTCAGTTCAGACATGTTGCGATCGTATTTGACACCTACATCGCGAGCAGATGTGGCATTTAATTATTGTTATTTTATTACACTCAACACAGCAGAGTGATTATCCATACAGATGGCCAATGGAAGTCCACAGTTGTCGGTAATTGGAGTTCAGTAGTTTGAAAACGGCGTAAAAATGTTTTGCCGTGATGTCAGTGATTCACGCTGAACATTGTATATTATATTGGTCGGCATAGAGTGGCCGCTGGTAGCGGCCGGTATTGTTTCGTTCAGAAATTTGAAAAAATAATTAATTACGCCAGCACTTAAACTGTTTTGCCGTGATGTTTGGCATTCACACTGACGATTTTATTATATTGACCGACATATAGTCTAAGCGTATTGGCTGACATGTACCATAACCAAGTACTGTATTATTATTATTATAGTGGCCGCCGATAAGCCGGTAATTAAAATTCAAAAGTTGACTTGTTGATCGATATAGTGGCCGGTTATATGATGTTCAGAAGTTTATTAGCCTATTATTTGCCGTAGCCGTTTAACAACTTGTACAAAATAGATTCACGCTGCCGCTGATGATATAATATATCAACCTACATATATATGCATATCAACCGGTAACTGGAGGTCAAATATTGACTTGGTCCTGGAAAATCACTGGCCGTGTCCTATATCACAACTGTGAACAACCTATGCAAAAAAGACGCCAGTACTTATTATTTTTTTCGCCGCGATGCCTGTCATTCATGCGGACGATTTTATTATATTGGCCGACATAAAGTGGCCTGTAATTGGAGGGTAAAAATTGACTTGTTGCTAAAAAATTAATGGCCGTGGCACAACTACTTTTTTAAAAATGTCTAGCTATTTTAATCCATTACAGTCCGAGTATATATGATTAAAAAAGCCCATATCAATTCATTAAAAAAACACATATCAACTGTAATTACTAATATACTTACACCCTTATATAAGCATTCATAATTAAAGAAAAAACTGTATGCCCTATAAGTACAATACAAGCAACTTAGAACAATGGAATACATATTTAAGTAACGGAAATAAATGAAGGTCACGCATCACATTCTTATGACAAATTTTACAAACTTCTCTATCTATCATATTTACTTTTACGTTCATGTAGTCAGATTTAACCAGAAATAATTAATGACTATAATATTGCAGAATGTTGCCCCTTCACTAATGTGGTATGTGCGATGGTCTCGTGCTAATGCGTGGCAGTACGGCTATCACCAGTTGTAAGCTGGGAGGGGAGGGGGGGTCTAACGTTTCAACGATACTCTGCTAAAATGGTTTCCTATATCTTCCGCAAAGTAAGTTATCGTTCACAAATCGTCGCATATGCGTAAAACAGAATAAATTGATTATAATTGTGAAATAAAATTACAAACATATGTAATTTCCGTGAAGTTACGCTAATTTTTACATGGTCGCGATGAAGGTACAAACCAAACCCGACCAAATATACAGAAAAGTCAGTCTATGAACCAGGCTATTGATATGGTCGGTGGTATTACTCACAATTGTCTCTTTTTGCAATCAAATCTTAATTAAAGATAACGATTAATATCCATTCAATATATAAACGATGATTTTGAATAACACAAATCTTTTTTTTCTAGTTATTTTATCCTTGGAAGTTGAGATACTTTAGCGCGACCGCTAAACGGTCTCACCAAAGTCATTTTACCATATATCATGTCTATACCGCGACCGCTGGTCTCGCTAAAGGCGACTTTATAAGAGTATATGTATATATATATATATATATATATATATATATATATATATATATATAGGGATATGGGTACAGATTGCTTTAACAATTCAATTGCTAAAGAAATATTTATATCAATTAAATTGACATGATTATTTCACACCTATTTGACTACTAATTGAAAAAAAATTGACATTTGATAACAAATATAATATATCGATCATATAGACGCGTGGTTTTGTGGTGTGATGGCCTTGGGGTGAGGGGGGGGGGGGGGAGGAGGCACAAAAGAAACTCTTTCCGTGGTGTATTGTGTGGTAGTAACAATACCCTGGTATATGGTGCCAGAGATTGATATAGATCTCTTTGTCTGTGTATGGATTACTGAACCATTTAAGCCCTCACGATGCATTAAAGCATCAGTTTACATCCCTGAAAACATACTTCATTCCTTCAAATAGGGGTTTTAGAATGAATATTTCCATGAAACTGGTTATGGCAATTTTCTTTAAACTTTTAAACCACATCAAATCATCTTCATCCACTACAAGTCGAGAATTGCGACAGCAATTTGCGGCTTTTAGTGGATGAAGATGACAATGGTAAATTCAGGCTGCAAAGGGTTAAGGCTTAAAGCGCTGAAACCATGGAGACTAAAGGGTTTTATTACTTTGAAACCATCACAAATATCTTAGTTAGCCGTGTTTCAGGCGACTCGCTCCGCTTACCCGATCAGCGCTAATATCTTAGTTAGATATTTCTGATTCATTTGAATACCTATGTCATGGGTCTATGTCTATTATAAATATTTTTACCCTTAAAGCGCGGGGACCGACTTTAACTCTTTAAGTGCTTCATTACTACTTAACATTTTCCTTTCATTTGAAGTTGGCATTGCTCACGCAATTGCCAACTTCAAATGAAAGAAAAATACCTCCTCACTTAAAAATTAAACCTGATAAATTTCACAAAGGGGGCTTTACTCAAGATTTATACATGCATATTTGTTCAATTTCTGTCAAATTTTAGTTGTGGAAAAACAGTATGAATGCGCTTAAAAGCGTCGCCCGCACTCAAAGGGTTAACCGTCAGAATGTGACGTCTACAGACGTCACATTCTGACGACTAAAGTCGGTCCCCGCGCTGTAAGGGTTAACCCTTTCGATATCAGGACCAACTTTAGACGTGTGAATCCGTCCCAGCACTGAAAGAGCAAAACATATATAATAGCCGTAGATCCATAACATAGGTATACAAATGAAGCAAAAAGAGCTAACTAAGACATTTATGATGATTTCAAATTGAAAATGACCCTTTCTTCTCCATCAGGCCAGGCCAGTTCAGGTCAGGTCTACTTGGTAATTTGCCTGCACGAGAAACTGAAGTAATGCTGGTATGATGTTGACTAACCGTCTGCGACGCTGGCCCAACATTACACCAACACTGTTTGAACGTTTCAGCTGGATATTATTTGTATCATTTCCTTCCCCTTCCAACAATGACCATGAAGACCAGGTGAACAATCCCCTCCTCCCAAATCTAACTTTTGATCATTACATGTCATACAGCATACACTATATACGGCAATATCATTTTAATCTTTGCTCTCCCATTCCAGTATTGACCATGAGGATCTCAAATTGACTGGAGCTGAATAAGAGGATCTCCATAATAAGAGGAGCTGCATCAGTGAGAATGATTGTCAGATTTCACAGGTGAGAAGTAATATAATTGGGATTATTTTTATTATTATAACATATCACGAATCATTCAGATTTTACAACGCCTAAATAGTTGTGTATCAATTTAAAATCATGCATCGTAAATTAGTTATCTCTTTCCGTTTTATTTGAATATATATGTTATCGGACTGTGGTCATTATAAATATTTCATTGCGAGGACCGACTTTAAACGTCAGAATCTGACGTACCGAAAGGGTTAGGCCCCATAGTGGGTAGCAAACTGTATCAATCTGAAGTCATCATAAATGTCTTAGTTAGCTCTTCCAGCTTCATTTCAATATCTATGTTATGGGGTCTGCGGCCATTATAAAAATTTCAGCGCCGAGACCGATTTTAAACGTCAGAGTCTGACCTCTATAGACACTTGAAGTCGATCCCTGCACTAAAAGGGTTAGGCCCAATAGTGATGCCTCAGTAACGAACTGACCTAATTTTCCCCATTTTTGTAAAACTTTTAAACAATAGATATGGCAATTCAGACGTTATATAAAGGAGATAAAAGCAAACGATGCCTAAATATATTTGTCAGTCATGCATGCGTCCCGGGTTCGAACCCCGCTGTTCTCGTGTGGGGTTTCCAGAGAAACAGCATTGTTTCTCCCTTCTCAAATGTGACTAGGCGGTCACGTTAATGGCGGCCTCGTCGAGTTAAGATTGAGACCAGTGTATCGACGGTAATTTTGCGCAAGGCCCCGCGCTACGCGCTCCTCACAATACAATATTTTTGTCAAACAGTCCATGCAAACAAGTCTAGTCAATCGATATATTCAAGTTACCCTCACTATATCCAATATGGATGTACTACACCCACGTGTAACATCATGGTCTAGTACTCGACAATGCGACCTGAATTTAATTAAAACAATTACTAATAATTTATTCACTGTTACAGAAATAAAGTATATGATAATAACCATCTTCATATTACTGGTTCTTAAACTTACAAAGAGATACTATAATCGCCAATAAACCTTTACATATAACATGTAACAATTTGACTAAAATACAAAATTTAAAGTGACTGCTATGTTGACAGGTTAATTTTGAAAATTGTATTTTATGTGAAGTTATATAGCCTACTAACCATGTTAACTAAAATACAAAGAAACCGACAAAATAATTTAAAAGATTAAACTTTTTTTATTTCCACTTTATATACTGCCATATACTGCCATTTACCACACTTACCCACCATGTCCGACCAACCACATGAAAGACACCGCCCTTAATTATTGTCTTAAAGTGAGGACATGGTGGGTTAACCTGCAGCACTGATTGTCTGCCCAACGCTGGACTGGCGGCATCAACATATGGTCCACTAATATGCTTACATTCAACCACACTCTATGTGTACCTACAAATAGTGTGTTTTTGCTGATTGATTGATTGATTGATTGATTGATTGATTGATTGATTGATTAATTGATTGATTGATTGATTGATTGATTGATTGATTGATTGATTGATTGATTGATTGATTGATTGATTGATTGATTGATTGATTGATTGATTGATTGATTGATTGATTGATTGATTGATTGATTGATTGATTGATTGATTGATTGATTGATTGATTGATTGATTGATTGATTGATTGATTGATTGATTGATTGATCGATTGATTGATTGATTGATTGATTGATGACAGAACACACAATAACATGTGAAATAACTGTAAATATTTAATTTGGCATTTGAGTCATTTACACAAATGCAAGAATATTACAATGTCTAATCTGTGTAATATTGATATCCATTATTTTTGTTTCAGTCAAGATGAATGGATTGACTCACGTTAAACAGCTAACATTCGCTGGCTGCCTGACTGCTTTTGTATCATTAATATATCTTTGGTGTCGGGCTGAACTTGCATTACAATCTAAACCGAAGGCAATACTACAGAGTGATTTCCCTCAACATTGGCCAGCTCAAAGCCAGTCACAATATGAACACCTCAATGAATATCTCCAGCATTTGTTTTCAGGTGAGGTTACAGTTGTACAGTAAAACCTGTGAATAATGATAATGTTTCGAATGCGCGATCATGGTGGGAAAATTAAATTTTGTTGTTGTTTTGTTTTTTTTTGTTGTTGTTGTCGTTGTTCCTGTGACTATTTATGCTGTTTTGAATGTGAAATTATTGATGCGCGATGCTGGTAGAAAAAAATACTTGTTGCCGCTGTATGTTATTGTTGTTGATTTTCCGTTTGTTGTTGTTGTTGTAGTTGTTGTTGGGTTTATTGTTGTCGTTGTTTTTGTTTGTGTTGTTGTTGTTGGTATTGTTTGTTGTTGTTTGTGTTGTAGTTGCTGTTGGGTTTGTTGTTGTCGTTGTTGTTGTTTGTGTTGTTGGTATTGTTTGTTGTTGTTTGTGTTGTAGTTGCTGTTGGGTTTGTTGTTGTCGTTGTTGTTGTTTGTGTTGTTGGTATTGTTTGTTGTTGTTTGTGTTGTAGTTGCTGTTGGGTTTGTTGTTGTCGTTGTTGTTGTTTGTGTTGTTGGTATTGTTTGTTGTTGTTTGTGTTGTAGTTGCTGTTGAGGTTGTTGTTGCTGTTGAGGTTGTTGTTGAGGTTACAGTTATACAAAAAAACCTATGTTTTGAATGTAATTGCTGCGCGATGATAGAACAAATACTTCTTGTTGTTGTTTGTTTTTATTATTTTGTGAATGTTGTTGTAGCGATTGTACAAAATCTTCATTAGCATCGGGCGTTAATGATTGGGCGTACTGGGGTTAGACGCTGGGGTTGAACGCTAAAATCTAAATTTCCTCTAAGGAGTGTCGCCATGTATAACACCTAAATGGCATAGTGAAGTCCTGAAGATTAATCACGTAAGCTATTGTTTCATTTGTGCAGATTGTGTTGTAATAATCTTTTATTGCTATACATGTATTTACCTTTTAACCCTTTGCCTGCTGATCACGACAATAGTCGTTTTAAATCAGTTTTATTAGCCGATTAATTCACTGTTATTGGGGATGAAATGAGTGTTGAAACATCGATATTTGCAAATGTTTTGTGTCAAATTAAACAAATATCAGTAATTTTCGGCCACTTGAAGTTGTGGGTTGCGGCAGCGACACACAACTTCAAGTGACCGAAAATGTATATTATTTAATTTAGGAGCTTAATTGCAAAGTTAAAAAAATTCCAGACATCTAAAAAAATGGATATAGCTCACCCCAAACCACCCACCCCACTATCCAATTTTTAAAATTCGGAAACCAATTATCATCAAAGATTTCAAATTTTTTGGGGTTTTTCAAATTTTCTATTTTTTATCCAAAATGGCCCTGGACCCACCCATCCACTACCAAATTTTTTTTGGATGTTTGGAATTTTTTTAACTTTGCAACATCCCTTAGCAGCAGAAGGGTTAAAACATGAATTTTTATATATATTTCAGGATGTGATTTAAAGAAACCCTTTATGTTCCACAGTCAAGGTGGAGAAGATTTCATTGTCTTCAAACATTTTTTCTCACAACCTTTGAAATGTGGTGGTACTTTTGTAGAAATGGGTGCCTTTGATGGACTCACTCTAAGTATTTCACTCTTCTTTGAAAGACATCTTGATTGGAAAGGCTTACTGATTGAAGCTAACCCGGCTAATTATGAATTAGTGGTACAGAATCGCCCTAACACCACAAGTTTTGGAGCAGCAGCTGGAGATTGTCCTGGTGGGGCGATTAATTTCACCGGTGAAGGAGGCTTAGGACATCTAATTGATGAGAAAATGAACCCTGTTTTAACTTCTGGGAATATATCAGTGACACCAGTCGTGCAGGTACCCTGCTTACCTTTAGGGTCACTACTGAAACGAGCAGGACTTACAGAAATAGATTATTTTATTCTTGACGTGGAAGGAGCGGAATATTCAGCGTTAAAAACCATGGATTGGTCAATCCCTGTCAAAGTATGGATTGTAGAAATGAACCACAGTCCAAATGAGCCTATTATTGATATATTTGCGGAGCACGGATATTATGACGTCGGTATTGACTTTGTGGAGGAATGTGAGGAGTTAATAGAAACCCTGAACATGAACATATTTGAGGAGCGCAAACATTTATGTACATTTAGCATGATATTTGTGAAAAAGTGATGACATGTATTATTGAAACTGACATCTCAACTGTTACGTCCCCTTGGACTTGAAAGTGTGTATCTACCACTTTGTAAAGTGGCAGATACAACCTTTCTCGTCCCCTTAGATATGAAAGGGTGTATCTGCCACTTTGTAAAGTGGCAGATACAACCTTTCATATCCAAGGGGACGATTTAACTATTAAAGTGCTAAATTAGATAATTTAAATTTCACCCACTTTAATTTGTGTCTCGCTACCGCGACTCACATGTATGAGAGATGTATGTGTCTGCTCTAAACTGCTTCTGAAGCTCTAGATAGTTCTCGCCACCCCCCTCCCCCCCACACACAAAACACACCCCCGCCTCCCTCACAAACACACCCTGGATATACTGAAAACAAGTCACAATAATATAAGAGATTCCCCTCTAAGACATAGCAGAATAACAACATCAATAAAATGACATGGTTTATTAATTAATCTCATCAACTACAAAAATGGAATATGTTCAGTTGAGCAAATAATAATTAATGATAT
Source organism: Flabesymbios commensalis (assembly GCA_964017125.1). Lineage (NCBI taxonomy): Eukaryota > Metazoa > Annelida > Polychaeta > Terebellida > Flabelligeridae > Flabesymbios > Flabesymbios commensalis. Next base: position 762,405 of record OZ024904.1, on the reverse strand, counting down.
CATGTTAAATTGAATTCATGACACATAATCTAGTGTGTGAATATTGATCAAAATCATTAGAAGTATTTCAGATACACGTGGATAAGATAATATACTGACAACGACATGAAATCAGTGTATGGCACTTAAAGAGGTTATATTTTTGATTGATTGATACTTTTTCAGGTTTTGCTTAATGAAAACCCTTATCCTGCTGATATATAATTTTGTATTTTTCTTCTCAAACAGAAGTATGTTTGAAACTGAAAGTACGTTAGCAATTTCAGCTTCAAATGAAGAAAACTACATAGATAGGAAGGGTATCCCCCCTGCCCCGGGGGAATACCCTTCCTATCTATGTAATTTTCATCAATTGAAGCTGAAATTGCTAACGTACTTTCAGTTTCAAACATACTTCTGTTTGAGACAGACATCTCTCAAATCGTATTTGTGAGTAGCTGAGCGTCTACCACAAACTATGTTATGAAAACATACTGTATATGTATGGACATAGCAGGACAAGGGTTAATATACCGTATGTATGGCGACTCCAACTGCAGAACCGAGCAAAGTCCAAGTGAACGAAAGCAACGCAATGCGCGCTCGCACGCGGCGAGAGGCTAAACGGAAGCTGTTGACTCGTCAGTCTCAGATTCCGTCCGGCCCGGTGTTTTCCGGCGTATACTGGCACTACGCTGAGGTAATGTATGTCAATTGGGCCAGTAATATGGGGTATTTACTGCAGCAGTGAAAGGGAAACACTATTATATCCAGATTATTATAAAGTGGCATATCATGGTAATGTTAAAAAAATATTGCATGTATTTGTGTCATTCAGCATGTTCAAAATCATCACAAGTTTATCTTCAAACATTTTTTAAAGCTATGACAATTACTATGAATGTTTAAACCTTACAGCGCGGGGATCAACTTTAGACGTCAGATCCCCGCACTGTAAGAGTAAAATATTTATAATGGCTGTAGACCCGTAACTAAGCAATTCAAATGAATCAGAAGGAGCTAACTAAGTCATTAAGATGATTAAAAAATCCTTCAGTCTCCATGAATTTTACAAAATAATTCAGCGCTTAATGATCAAGCAGTGCATCTATTTAGAAACTATATCATTATTCTAACAATTTCAATCAAAACATACGCAAATATATGTAAATATATGCAATGCAAATATATGTAAAGAAATTAATGTCCATTTCAATTTCAAATGTTCTTTTTGAATGTCAAATAAAAATGTTGAACCAGGTAATAGAAGTTATAGTGTGATTGCTGTATAATATAATACATATATATCATTATTTTAACAATTTTAATCAAACATATGCTAATGCAAAAAAATTAATGTTCATTTTAATTTCAATATTTCTTTTTGAATGTCAAATAAAAATGTTAAAACCAGCAGCAGTAGTAGTAATCTGATGCTGTATATTTTATTACAAATATAATTCACATCTTTTTTCGGAGATTGTAATTTATACATGTATTAGTGGTATCTATTTTGTGTGATACCACTATTCTATTTTGATTGAGTATTTTATTTTCGCTCCCCTTATTAGTATAATAGCTGATAATGTTACATATTTACAATCCCCCACAATACTCATTGAGAGAAAACTATTCTACAGGTTTATGGTTTAGCGTTCAATGACATCAGCAGAGCAACATACAGACCTATAGGACCACATTTATGTGTTCAAAAGTTCCAAGGCAAAGAAAATATCAGAAAATCCATAACATATTTTGTATTAGATTTTCAGTTAAATGAAACACAGCAATTTCAGATATGCCCATTTTTTATCAATAAAATATATTTCATAATTTGAAATTGTGTTAGCAATAGACAATTAATTAGAATGATGAAAATACATATTCATGGTTCCAAGAATCACTGAGATAGAAGTAAATCATACTAACTTGTTTTGAAACTTTATAAGTTTTCAAATTGCTTCAGCAAGGCTTGTTCACCTGGGCTCGTATTCTCGTACAAGTTACGATATATCGTAGGCTTCTGATTGGTCAGGATGGCCATCTCTGCCAATCAGAAGCCTACGATATATCGTAACTTGTACGAGAATACGGGCCCAGGCGGCCAATTAATTAGAAGTATAAAAACTACAGTATAACACATCTACATTATCTGTACACACTGTACACGACTGTTGTGTACTGTACAAGATTAGCATTCCATATATAGCTAGTATATGTATTCATCGATTAAACAAAATCAATGTATAATCACAGAATAACAAGCAATTCTAACAAGTTAAATAATCTAGTAACAATATAACTCACAGATATAATTAATACGATACATTTTCAATTGCTATTATTAACCTGAGCTTTGAACATTAAATATTTTATTTTTTTAAGAATAAGAAATACATAATAACAGAAATACATAGCCAATACAAGCCAATTACATTGGATTTGGAAATTGACACCAAGAAAGATTTTACAGGTCGTTGTCCATTATGCACCTAATTGCAAAGAATAATCTAATTAGATCCTGGGAATTGTCATTCATACAAAGCCAACAATGTGTGTTTTGTTGTGAATTCTATTTGTCTAAGTGACATCATCAACATGTTTGAAATAATCACAAAATAATAGTGTGATAATAGTTATGCTACTTAAAATACAATTGAAAACGAAATTAAGGCAATAGATAACACCATAAAATAACAATACATGGTCATATTATTTGACTAATTTTATAAATGCAAGAAATGTCATTTTAAAAGTAATTGACATGTTTCATATTGCTATAGCAAAAACACAAAATGAAAATCAGCAGCAGTGGCAATCAAAAAATGCATAATTTGAAATTTATTGGTATTTTTAAAATGGATAAATCAATGTCGACAGGCCTGTAAAAATTGCTGATAGAAATTCCAGCTTTAATGTACAAACTGAGACATTTTATTAAAAGAGTAGTTACCGCAAAAATTAAAAATCCCAAAGTGCATGTACCGGTACAAGAAACTGAAGCTTGGAATGTCTTTATTATAAAAGAGTAAAACAATTTCTCCTCATCAAATTTTGTTCTAAGTATGCCACACAGTTCATATTATATTCCACATAGAGCAGCCTAATAACCATGCTTTAAATATGATTGTCGTCTGAACCGCATTACATCCGTTTGCACATTTTGTAATTAATATTTCCAGAAAGGAAGTTGCCATTTTCACACGGATTTAGGTACAGTGAAATAGAGTTATTAAATGTATGTATAGTATTACACAAAAAGTTTATCAAAGCACACTGTAACAAAACATATTCTGTGAGATAAAGTCAAATAAAAAAAATTGATGTAGAAGGAGATTAATGAAATACAAAATATATTTGTTCTGAAAAATGATGGAAAAGAAGAATAATGAAACACAAAATACATTTGTTCTGATAGCCATATTGTCAGATCATTTAGAAATAAGACACACAAACATGTATTGATCAAAGAGCAGACTGTTTTGAACACATTGTATTGAAAAACAATAATTATTAAAACATTTAGAGAAAACCCTTTAAGATTGAGATGGGAATGCTAAGGCAGTGTTTTACTCTTCACAACGATAAATATTGTTGGTGAAGACACTGCTTTGCAGTTGATGGATGGAAAATGTTTTGGAAAAAAAAAAAATTATATACATTTGTAACTAGCAGGTAAAGGAATAAAAATCAATAACAAAATCAACTAATCATTACTATCTGTATGTAAAGGATTAGACCATGCTGATGTTGACTACGATCATATATGTCATTACTATCTGTATGTAAAGGATTAGACCATGCTGATGCTGACTACAATCATATATGGCAGTGTTTTCTTCAGCACTTGTGTATTCGTGTCCCATTTAATTGAGCGACTTTAGCGATTGGGTATTTTATCGCTAATATTTATGGTCGCTAATGACTTCTGTGTAACACTTCTGCTATGAAATGACATGCTGTCAGACTTGTGCTCGCTAAATTTAATTGGCGCTAATATCACTCGTGACCAATTTTGCAAAATATTTTAGACATCAACATAATGGTGTACAGTAGTTTATAAAAGTGAAATATCTCACAAAATTCTAAGTTATTTGAAGTTGTGGATTGCTGTAGCGAGACACAAACGTGGATAAAACAATAATTTTATAGTAGTGGTCAAGGTAGTTCTTCAACTTATCATTCACTTTAATCTGTACATTATGGCCGCAATTGAAAGTGAAAATAACCTCATTTTGCAATATATGGATTTGAGACTCAAAATGCCTTGTAACATGACCCAATGCTGGTTTAATGTTGGCCCATAATCCTTGATGATCAGCCAACATTAAACTAGCATTTTTATAGCTACCGGTATATTATTTTGTTTAAACATATGTTATATGGAATACTTTATAAAGATAACAGATTAATCATACTGAGTGAAGAAAACACCTTCTCAACTCTTTGACCGCTGCAATAAACTTTGGGTATACATGGTATATGGTGTCACAGAACAGTAGGTGCTGGAATGCATCAATGTAGTAATCAACACAAGAAAATTAATCAATAACAAATAATCACTAATAATGCTTGCTGCAGTAATAATGCTGTGTGGATAATAGTGATGGCAGTCATAACAAGCGAATAAATGACAATTAATGTAGAAAATCTTCACAAAACAAAAACAAGTGAGACGGCAATCGTTCCCTGGCAAATGGAAGGTGGTATCTGTCACTTAGACAAATGGCAGATGCCATCTTTTAAAACGCAAGTTAAATACACCTAACAGCAGATAGTGGAATTCTTACAGAATTATTGTCTCAAAAAGACGCTAATCACGACAGTGGTCGTATTAGACGCTAATCACGACGGTGGTCGTATTAGACGCTAATCACGACGGTAGTCGTATTAGATGCTAATCACGACGGTGGTCGTATTAGACGCTAATCACGACGGTTGTCGTATTAGACGCTAATCTCGACGGTCGTCGTATTAGACGCTAATCACGACGGTGGTCGTATTAGACGCTAATCCCGACGGTGGTCATATTAGACGCTAATCACGACGGTGGTCGTATTAGACGCTAATCACGACGGTGGTCGTATTAGACGCTAATCACGATGGTGGTCGTATTTAATCGTTTTTTTGCTGACCAAATCAATGTAATTGAAAATAAAATGACTGTTTAAACATCAAGATTTGTAAATGTTCGGTCTGAAAATAAACAATTATGAGTGATTTTCACCCACTTGAAGTTGTGGATCGCGGTAGCGAGACATAACTCCAAGTGGGTGAAAGTGTAACTAACTCAGCAGGATGAGGATTACAGCTTTAAACACATACTCCCCGTCAAATTAACCAGGATCGCATGATTTTCAGCGATTTCCCCGTCAATTTTAGACCGATTTTCTTGAAATTTTGCCAAGGCCATTCTCTATTAAAATCCTAACAGTGATAAAAAATTCGCAAAATTATATTTTTTATTTCAAATGTTAGAGTCCATTTGACATGTAATAAAATTCTAGAATGAGTTTAATAGGGTTATAGAGCGACGTCGTAGATTTAATTTACTACATGTCAAAAGATCCTACTTTTGAAATATGCCATATAATTTCACGAAATTTTACGAGCTGGCAGGATTTGAATAGAAAATGGCCTTTGCAAAAATCTGAAGGAAATCAGTTAAGAATTGACGGAGAAATCTCCGAAAATCATGCGATCCTGGTTAATTTGACGGCGAGTATAAGGACAATTATAGGCATTTGTAAATCGTTTTATTAGCAGATCAAATCACTAATAGTGAGAATTAAAAATCAGGATGCATATATTTGGTCTCAAATTATACAAATATGAGTAATTTTCACCCACTTGAAGCTGTGGGTGGAGGTAGCGAGACAGAACTTCAAGTGGGTAAAATTTCAAATTCTATAACTCAGCGCTTTAACCCTTTAAATCCTCATGGTGCATTAAAGCATCCTTTTGAATCTCTAAAGAATGGCTTAATTTCCTACACGTAGTGTCTTTAGAACAATTTTTTTGTGAAAGTGTTTTAAAAATAACAACATTTCTTTTTCATTTGTCACCCACGTCAAGTCATCTTCATCCACTACGAGTAGAGAATTGCGACAGCAATTCTCGGATTGTAGTGGATGAAGATGACAATGGGAAATTCAGGCTTGACTTAATATTAACTATTACTATTTATTACTATTTTAATATTAACTATTACTATTTTTGTACTATTTATATTAACTTGTACTATCGCATGCTATGTTGTAATGTAATTCAACTTTAAGTTGTCAATAAATGTTATTATTATTATGAAAGGGAAAAGGGCTAATTTACATAACTCTATCATTCATACTATATAAGTAAAGCTTTTATAGACTAGAAAACACTAGAGTCATAAAGCTTTCCATGCTGATCAAAAGCTTGTATCTGCCACTTAACAAAGTGGCAGATACACTTGACAAAGAGGTAGATGCAAGCTTTCATTTAATACCTGGGTGATAACATGTTTCAATTAGATAATGGAATTCTCAAAACGCTGAGAAAAACATTTTAGTTTCCATGCACATATTTCAATTAACCAATAATACTACCATGAAATACAAGGTGGAAATGACTCATATGAACATTAAGGTCATGGCTGATAACAAGGTGAAAATTACATATATGAACATTACCGTCATGGCTGATAACAAAGTGATAAATTAGGAAAAGCAACTCAACATAAACATTAGTTTAAATTAAACTAAAGGCGTAAATTGGAATAATCACCTCAACATAAACATAAGTTTATATTAAACTGAAAAAAGACATACGTAAGACATACATACGCAATTTCATTGCATAACAAATGTGAAGAAAAAACAATGAACAACGTAGACCCGCAGCCGTAATATTATTGCATATTAGTTCCATGGCTTTTCAGGTTTAGGAATATATATGGCAAAATCTCTCATAAACAACTTTCATCTTTCGTTCTTCATCAACGTTTGAAGTCAGAAAAGAAAGAAAAATCTTGCTGCAGGGAACGATGCACTGCTTGAGAGGCAATGATGAATCAACTAATATTCATCATTTGTATTAGAATATAAAATGATTGTCCTCAGGAGCGAAATTTGTATTTGATGAGCAAGAACAGGAAATGAATTGCCTTTTTTTGTCTCCACATGAAGTTTTATTGTGGCAGCTAGACAAAACTTCATGTGGATAAAAAATACTGTAGGAAATGAAGCAATGTTTGAGTGACAATCACGCTTAAATATATTATCGTTTTCAAGCATTTGTGTTGATATATAAGTAAAAATATCTGGCATCAAATACTCATATTTTTTTCAATTTGAAGTTGAGTTGAAATATAATTTATTATGAATTATCTAAAAAAGGGCTAAAGCTATGACTGGACAGAGTAAAAACAATACATTGAACCAATGTTGGTTTAATGTTGGGCCAGCATCATAGCGAACCAAAATTAAACCCACATTAATTAAACAGCGCGGGAGTGCCAAAAGATAAAGTAGATATACTCATACAGTATATTTCTTGTGGAGTTGTACAGCAGGACATCCATTGCATAGGGTTTGTTCATGCCTTCGCCTACACAAATCTCAATTTGATGTTGCAATGATTCATATTAAGAAAAATAACATAACATATTCAATAAAAATGTGTAAATTATGGGGACATACATGTACAGTATTTCAAATATGACAAACTTACTGAATATAATTTGATTTTAATATAAATAATTTTACACAATCAATAACAATGTATCACATTTCTCCAAGGAGGACAGAGCTCTGAGGTGTAATCAAATAACTCTCCCAGCTCCCAGCTATTCAGTAATATTATATCATTTTTCATGCAATGGATTTTACTCAAAATATGTCAGGTGGAGGATAAGTGTAACAAGGGAGCCTAACTCACTGAACACGACTACAGTCGTTTTTAATTTGCAAATATTTGGTCTCAAATTAAACAAATACGAGCAATTTTCACCCACTTGAAGTTGTGTGTCGCGGTAGCGATACACACCTTTAAGTGGGTTAAAATTTAAATTCTTTAATTTAGCAGTTTAAGAGTTAACCTTTCCAAACCTAAATTTACCATCAAAATCTTGATCCACCACATCTATCACAATTCCCAACTTGTTGTGGATAAAGATGATTTGAAATGGCTGACACATTGCCATAATCTATTTAAAACTAAATATGGCAATTTGTCTCCTGTGTCAAAACACTTTCATGAACATTTTTTTGTATTGTTTATGCTTTGAAGCATAATGAGGGTTTAATAGGTTAATGTTAAGCAATCAATAGGAACCTATAAAGCTTCTTTCCGTGAAGACATATCGCGGGATTCAATCAGCAGTGTGTTTTATGATAATGTGATTAGTGTGTTATCGGGGCGAGTTTATTAAGGTCTATACACAGCAGACATCAGACAGTCATTGGATTGAGTTGTGTAACAGGTGGATATGCTTATATTTGTGCTGAGTGTTCGGCTAAGATGTGCGACAAAACCACAGGCAAATGACCGGCAGATCTGTTGGATATGATCCCCACAAACTCCATGCTAGAAAATCATCAGCATAGATTCTGTATTATCCCCACATACTCCATGCTAGGGAATCATCAGCATAGATTCTGTATTATCTCCACATAGTCCATGATGTTGGGGAATCATCGTATTAGCTATAATTTCTACGGATTGTATGCTGGCGAGTTACTCACAAGATGAGAGATAATTTTAACACTCCTACAGATGTTATGCTGGTATATGGGCGAGTGATAATCATAGCACTCCCACAGATGCTATGCTGGTATATGGGCGAGTGATAATCATAGCACTCTCATAGATGCTATGCTGGAGTGATAATTACCAACAGAAATTCTATGGGAGCGATAATTATATTGCTTCATCAGATTGTATGCGGGGTAAATTAGCAACGCCTAGACAAACCAATGTGTGCGACCGAAACCTTGAGCTGAAAAAAAAGGAGAAGAAAAATTGATTAGCTCATTTACACTAAATTTGTCAAGAAATTAAAAGTGATCACACAGTAACCTCAAGTATAGACTAATAGTAGATATTTAACAAAAAATCTAAAAGATATTGTATAATTAATCCTTGAAAATTACAGTTGCATATAGCATTTAAGAATTTCAGTCAGGCGTAGTATGCTATGTATGAGGAATTATGTTATTTATGGCAAATAATTGTAGGCCTGTCTGGCATTCAGTCATTTAAAAAAAAGGTCTACTAAATACCAGTTGTACTGTTGTACCTTTCAAGGTTACAGATTTGACAAAGTGACAGTGCTGTAATAAAAAATGCAACAACATATAATGTCCTGTTTTTCTAATTGAACTATTTTTAAGATTCATCTGATTCACTGACAAAAAGGGCAAGGTGAACAAGTATCAGTTATTTTCTTATCACGTCTGATAGTTTGAATTTAAAATATATTTTTTAAGCCAAACTCAGATATACAGGTAATATCCTGGGGCCCACTGATTATAGAATAATTCAGAAATGTTTGGTTATTTTACTCACCTACTGCACAGAGCATTGTCTTAGCCTGAAAACAAAACAAACAATATATTAGCGTCAAAGATACCCTTTGAATCAGTAATTTGTGTTAGCAATTCCAGCGTTAAATAAAAGAAATAGAGTAGATGAATCTGTAATTTGTGTTAGCGATTCCAAAGTTAAATAAAAGAAATAGAGTAAATGAATCTGTAATTTGTGTTAGCGATTCTAGCGTTAAATTAAACAAATAGAGTGAGTCTGAATTTGTATTAGCGATTCCAGCGTTAAATGAAAGAAATAGAGTAAATGAATCTGTAATTTGTGTTGCAATTCCAGCGTTAAATGAAAGAAATAAGGTGAATGAATCTGTAATTTGTGTTAGCAATTCCAGCGTTAATTTAAACAAATAGTAATTTGTGTTAGCAATTCCAGCGTTAAATGAAAGAAATAGCGTAAATGAATCTGTAATTTGTGTTAGCGATTCCAGCATTAAATGAAAGAAATAGAGTAAATGAATCTGTAATTTGTGTTATTCTGAAAAGTTTATATTGTCTTGAATTAAAGCGGCAGATATCACCCTCTAATTTCTCACATTCTGGCCTGTGGTTTTCACTACGAGACGTATATATCCGTATCAGCCCATATTGCACTCTACTACTGTCTCTAGCTGTAGACTGAGCACAATGTATGGCAGAAATGTCATGTGTGACTTGATCGTGTTAGAAAATACAAATGTTGTTGCCTAAAGGCTCTCGTCTTTTTCATTGAATGAGTAATGTATTTTCCCATATTGCACTCAAATTCAAATGAACACCATTTGCATATCATCAAGATTAGGAAACCCTTTTAAAAAGTGTAATCATTACTACTTTAAATACTGTAGATCTGGTAATATTCAGGAGGTTTTAATTTCTGCAAATTTCCAGAGGAGGACAAATTCTCGAATTCAGGAATCTCACGAAAATTATTATTATATTAGCACTACTAAAAAAAAAGGTAAATTCACAAATTCTAAACCTTGTGAAAAGTCCCAAAATCAGAAAACACGCGAAAATTACCAGATCTACAGCAATACATTTTTCAACACGGTGCAGAGTGAGAGATCGTGGCCACCTGGTGTGTAATATGCAAACGATATTTGGGAATACCCTTCCTATCTATATGGTTTTATAGTCTGTGATAGATGCTCAATTAATCAAACAATTACATTTTACAGATGACAATTTTTCATAGATAGACATATTTTTCAACATTTGAAGCTGGAAATTGCGTTAGCAATTCCAGCTTCAAATGAATATAAAAAATAGAAACAAACAATTCACAAGCAGACGGGTAAAATATCACTCACCTGCACTTTGTCTTCAGCTTTAAAAACATATGCCACAAACTGCTTGGACAGCGTACATGTGGTCTCTCTACAAAAAAATGCAAAAACAAATGGTGGATTGCTGCACTTTTTTAGCTAAAAAACTGTGACCTAAAATAGATCCTCAAATAAGACAGAGAGAGTCAATTATCTATGCCATTGATAAATTTCTCAAAGGAAATGTCCCATTCCTATGATTAGATATTTTTTTATATGGGTATTCCCAGTAATCTAAAAATGTCACCACTAAGTTTTAATGCAGTGAAATTAATGACAGATAACATTACCACAACACAAAATATTAGCTTTGTGGAAGAAAGAGTATATAAATCTTCATAAATATTTCAGTGAAAAATGTATTAAACACATACCCTGCAATGTAAGCAAAATATTCGAGACAGTCAAGTCGACGTCCGCACGATGAAATCTCAGTGTAGGAATGATCGTGTACAATCTAAAAACACATGGGAAAAAAGCTGGTATTTTTATATTTATATGTATAGGCTAATTTTTTCGTTTAAAATCCGACAGATAGGCATAACAGACATAATCAGACAAAAGTCACAAAACTGACTGGTTACAAACATTGTATACTTGCATTAAGTGATGTATCTTAAAATTAAAATAAATTGATGAGAAAATTGTGTCATCCAGCGAGGTTTTCATTTGATGTATTTACTTCAGTATTTCAATCAATCAATCAATCAATCAATCAATCAATCAATCAATCAATCAATCAATCAATCAATCAATCAATCAATCAATCAATGAGTCAATCAAGCAATCAATCAATCATTTAATCAATCAACCAATCAACCAATCAATCAATCAATCAATCAATCAATCAATCAATCAATCAATCAATCAATCAATCAATCAATCAATCAATCAATCTATCAATCAATCAATTAGTCATTCAATCAATCAATCAGAACAATCAATCAATCAATCAATCAATCAATCAATCAATCAATCAATCAATCAATCAATCAATCAATCAATCAATCAATCAATCAATCAATCAATCAATCAATCAATCAATCAATCAATCAATCAATCAATCATTTAATCAATCAATCAACCAATCAATCAATCAATCAATCAATCAATTAGTCAATCAATCAATCAATCAAAACAATCAATCAATCAATCAATCAATTGATCAATCAATCAATCAACCAATGAAGTCTAAATCGTCAGAGGTCCGAGAGGAGCATTTATCATTTCAAGGGTTGACTTCACCTTTGTGGATAGCTTGTCTCGAATTATCACATTTGTCTCCCCAAGTTCAACTGTCACCTTTTTCAGACTCTGTAACAAAACGGCTGTACATTTACTCTTAGCTACAGTAATAATAAGACATCACACAGTATACTGTATATGACTTCATAATCTGTAGTGTCTTACGGGGGCAAAAATATATGGTATTTACCATTTTAGTGAAGGCAACACTTTCAGATATAAAATATTGACTGTAATTGATCAAAGAAAGGTGACCATCCACGATGACATAAGTAGAAATAGGTAGCACAAAAAAGCAGCATGCACACTATTATAGGTGAAATTAAATTGCCAAAAGTTGCGCTACGATTTATTCAAGAATTAAAGAAGCAAGAAATTTTTTGGTAAATGATGTGTGTCCAGGTCTAATTTATGGAAACATGTGTTTTTTTTAAATTGGAAGTTGAAAATTGCTGCACACTATGCATGGTGAGTAAATAAAAACAGTTTAAAAATGTATAAGTGATAGCATGTGAGATTACAGTCTCGTTTTATTTTTTTTTAAACAAATTATACACATTTGTTACTGTACAAAGTTTTATGACATTTGTTTCAATGCGCTGTCAATATCTTTAAATTGGCAAATGATTGAGATGATGGTACATAAACACTAAGTTTGAAAAGTAAATGTTAGAAATTGATGGATTGAGTGCAGCAAGAATGGTGATAAATGACATGTCCGAGCTCCGAGTGAGCTAGAACTCAGCCTTTTTGTGTTTCAAATGTTGCAGCAAATTTAACCCTTCAACTGAGAGAAACTATAGTGATTTTTATCTGTTTCATTACCGGGTTAAATCACTTATCATTGGGAAGGAAAGGAGTGTTTCAACATCAGTATTTGCAAATTTGTTGTCTCAAATTAAAAAACTATGAATAATTTTCACCTACTTGAAGAAAAACAAATTACCCACTTGAAGCTGTGTCTCGCTGTCGCAAATTAAAAAACTATGAATAATTTTCACCTACTTGAAGAAAAACAAATTACCTAGTTAAAGTTGTGTCTCGCTGTCGACTTCAAGTAGGTAATTTTTTTTAATGTAGCTCTATAAGGATTAATGCATGATGATAATACTACAGGAATACATGTACTAAAATAACAGTGATGTTTTTGTATACACCAAATATTTCAGATACCCTTTATTATTTAGTGTACCATTAACAATTAAATGCTCTAATTTACAATACATATACTTACAATATGACCGCATGACAGGTAAAATAATACATCACTTTAGATATGAAAGGGTGTATCTGCCACTTCACAAAGTGGCAGATACACCCTTTCAAATCTAGGTGTTAGAATAATTTGGTGGTGAGTCTCACCTGGAGGTTTTCTTCAGGATCTAGTTCCTTCATCACAGCTTCTATTGACCCTTCTACCTTGTGAACGCCACCGTCCTTCATAACAACACAACATGTAAATTAAAAGCGATAAAAATTATTATCGATTTTAAGACCTTGAAAACTCTAATGGTGGAAGTATAATGTGTATTTCTCGTATAAAATTTATGGGAGTCTTGCACTCATAGATAAAAAGTGTAATTTGCTGGATCAGATATACAAGTCTTACAATAAAGGTTTTTAATGACTCATCATGCTCATACGATGTGTTATTAAAACCACTATATTTGAGATGATTTTTTTAAGTAAGGTGTCCATTTCAGTAGATTTAATATTTGTATTAACTCTCACAATCATAGTATTCCAAGGCAACCTGCATCATAAACAAGGGGCCTATACTTACAATGCCTATCTCTATTTACTGTGCTATTTTTCAATAAAAAATTTTTGTGGTCATTTAAAATAATAATAATAATAATAATAAGCTTTATTTATAGAGGGTTGCTCATTGAGCTTTTGCTCATCTGCCATGAGGCCCTCTTCAAAATGATACATAAAGTTCAAATAACATAGATTATCAATAAAATAGATTATTACAAATATGAGCAATATAAAGAAGGTCAATAATATACATAGTATAAATACATATAAGCATGCACTTAGCAGGAATATAATATAACTATTTTATACATCGATCTATTCAGTAAGTTTATCACAGTTAGGGCCAGATAAAAAATTAATTACTTTTGACTGAAAAACAGAAAGAGAAATTGCTTGTCTTGTTTCGCTGTCCAGGCTATTCCACAATTTAGGGCCATTGAAAGATAAACTCCTGTTGTGTTTTTTCGAAACATCTAAGCGACCTGTGTTTGAAGACCTTAAATTATAACGCTTTGAATCTAGCTTGATGCTAAACATGTCATGTAAATATTCAGGAGTAATTTTGTGAATGCACTTGTAAACTAAGCTAACTTGGTGGTATTTAACAATATCAGAGAACGGGATCCATTTCAATTCTTTAAATAAATTAGCGCTTGGTGTGAAAAAGTCAGCATCTAAAATTAATCTTGCAGCCCTTTTTTGGAGTTTTACAATTATATTTATATTTTCTTTTGAACAATTACCCCATATACTGCAACAATACTCCAAGTATGGCTTTATGTAAAAGTTATAAAATCAAATCCGAGTATCTTTAGGTAGAAAATGCCGAATACGCTTCAGGAGGAATAATTTATATATCACTATTTTTTTTACATGCGATACCTGAACATCCCATGTCAAGGAGCTATCTATGTGAATGCCAAGTATTGCTTATCTGCTCAATCGGGGTATTATCAATAAGTAATTTAATGTATTTTTCTGATTCACTTATTCGGTTTAATTTTTGCCTGGATCCAATAAGCATTATTTTTGTCTTTTCTATGCTCATTTTCATTCTGTTAATTTCACACCACTGGTTAACCGAGGTCGCCTTTATTTGTAATTTAGAAGAAATATTCTGAATATTTTTGCTCGTATGATGATCTGTAGCGTCATCAGCAAATAGGGACATGTTTTCCAATGCTGGATATAAAAATATGTCATTTATAAATAAAATGAAAAACAAAGGCCCCAGGACAGAGCCTTGGGGAACACCGGATTTGTTTTCTAAAGGATCAGACAAAATTCCGTCTATGTCGACTTTTTGACTTTGGTTAAATAGATAGGAAGTAAACCAATTTAGGGCATTTGTAGTGCAGCGATATATTTCTAGTTTTTGCAATAATAATGAGTGATCTACGAAGTCAAATGCCTTGCAAAGATCTACCATCAGAACACCAGTTAATTCACCGTTATTCATTGCTTCTAGCCATTCTTCTGTCATTAGGGTTAAGGCGGTTTGACAAGAGTGAATATAACGAAAGCCTGACTGTCTTCGGTGTAGCAAATTATTATTATTTAAAAACGCATAAAAAGATAACGCATTATGTTTTTTAATAATCTTCGATACCACAGGTAGGATGGAGATTGGTCTGTAGTTATTTACATCAGCATCAGATCCCTTTTTAAACAGGGGAATTACTCTAGCAATTTTCCAACTATCAGGAAATTGTCCTTCTGCTATGCTAACATTACATAACTTTACTATGCTGTCAGTAATGTACGGGGCGAGCATTTTAAAGTATTTTGCGCTAATTCCATCCAGGCCGGTAGCTTTAGAAGACTTAAGCGAGGAAAGAAATTTGTATATAAATGCATGTGAAATAGGAGGAATGTTGTAAACAGTACCTGGCAATAGTTTAGCATTTACAAAATTTTCTAAAATCGTAAAATTTGGTCGCTCATTTTCATTTTTACCAATAAGTTTATCTATCAAAGTTGTGAAATGTTGATTTAATTCATTACAATTGATTCCTGACTGTCTATATCATGTCCATCAACTGTTAACTTGTTGATTGTTTTTCTATGTTTAATTTTAGAGATAAATTTTGGAGATAATATTTTGGTTATTTTTATTTGTTTCTATTAAGTTTATGTAATACTTTGATTTAGCTTTTTTGATTTCTTTTTTGCATTTATTTCGTAATTCCTTGTATTTTACAAAAGACTTGCTAGATTTAAATGTATCTCGTTCTTTCATTAACTTATGTCGGCCGTTAACCACCCAGGTTGGTGTTCTTTTTTAATTCGCTTGGTTCTTACTGGCCAGTGCGTGTCGAATATAGATAAAACTCGACTCGTCCAAGAGGAGGTAAAATCATTTACATTTGTATCTTTACTATTATCTATGAAGTTTAGTTTATCTAGGATAGACGGACCCAAAGTGTTAATGTCCACGTCAGCCACTTTACGATAACTAATTGTTTTATGTTATGAAGCTGGAAATAGCATAAGTAGTTTCCACTTCTAAGGGGCTGTCTCAAAAGTTCACAATGTTCCAAGATACAAGCACGTATTGGTAGGTGGGTGGTTGACTACCACTTTTGTATTAACGTTTTGCAATTTTGTGCACTTTTTGTGTTCTGATACATAAAAATTTCTGATCTTTCCATTTTTTTTTGTAAATTTATGAAAACATCAGCTAGAGATATGAAAATGAAAAACTTCTATGCGCCTAAATCCTCGGTTTCCCAAGTTCAGAGGGGCTGCAAATCCGAATCAGGCTCGTCATCATTGTCCGTTTGCCGTTCCAATTCGTAGATCCAGCATGCCTGGACACATAGGATTTGTTTAAAGGTTTCGAATTTTGTATCAAAAACAGAATGGGTATGCTATCAAATTTCTCATGATTGTCCCGTCCTTTGTATTAAGGGGGAGGGTGTTTGATCAAATCCAATGCGCACTCTGTTCATATTTTGGAACATTGCAAATTTTAGCGAGAGGCCCTGATGAATAAAAATAGTCGAATATTATTGGAAAATAGACACTTCCAAATTTCAATTATTTGATTGATGGAGCATTTACCACAAAATATTAGATACATTTCAGTTGCATTTTATTAGGTTAGAAACCTACAAAAAAATGTAGGCTTATATATGATCCGAGAACCCCAAGGGACAAACCAAATTATGATATACTCACTGTGCCGATCTCAGCCCGGCCAATATACAAACAACTGTACACAGCCCTGAAAAGATAATAATAATCATTTTATAATAGTAATGGAGTGTGTTTGGTCAGGCAAAGTAGTAGTTTGTATACAAATTGAGCCAGTGTGATTTGCTATTTCATTCCGCCTTGGAATCAAATGGCTCTGACGGGGCTCAAATTATACAAAATAAACTTTTGGAAATCATCATAAATGTCTGTGTTAGCTCTTTCCGATTCATTTGAATACCTATGTTATGGGTCTACGGCCAGTATAAATATTTTTACTCTTTCAGTGCGGGGATCAACTTGGACGTCGGAATCTGACGTCTGTAGACGTCAGATTCTGACGTGTAAAGTCGATCCCTGCGCTGTAAGAGTTAATGTTACCTGTTGTCAGAGTTATGTACGGGTACGTGATCTTCCTCCTCTTCACCCAGCAAGGCATGAGGCGGTGATCGGGATGATATGTGTGATTATTGTCTGAGTCTTACCTGTCATCAGAGTTATGTACGGGTACGTGATCTTCCTCCTCTCCACCCAGCATGGAGTGAGGCCGTGAAAGGAAAATATGTGTTATTGTCTGAATCTTACCTGTCGTCAGAGTTATGTACAGGAACGTGATCTTCCTCCTCTTCACCCAGCATAGCGTGAGGCGGTGATCGAGTATTCACAGGCTCCACCCACTCTGTGTTCATCACTTGCTGCAGCTGAGGCGTCATTCTGTAAACCTTCTTAATTAACTCATAAATGGAAGGGAAAAATGTTCCATCTCTGCGACGACACTGAAAATATAAAATTGTATTTTGTGATTCTGCAGTAAAAATAAAATAAAAATAGAAAAAAACACTTGTCCAATGAGAAGGTATTTGGAATTTGTGTATCTTACTTGAGATTTGCAACATCATTAATTTATGAAAAAAAACCCAGATTTATTTTCATTTTAACAATGTATCATCAGGAAAGAACAAACTATACATATATTATAAAGAGCACTGCTCAGGTGTGAATTGGGTTTGGATTTTGCCTTACTTCCCAAGATCGCATGTATCATCACTCACCTTGACCAGGGAAAGCCGGATTGGAAAGCCACGATTTTTATGTAGAACACATCCAATCTGTCAAAAACAATTCACTAAATTATTAGTTAACTGAGATATACATTGACGTAAATAAAGAATCATTCTCCACTCCGATAAGTATGTTCTTGCATCTTAGATGATATCTAAATAGAATTATGTGATTATGTAAATAACCCAAAAGTTAAACATGTTGAAGTGAGAATTACATAAAAAACAAATCTTGTCAAAAAAACAGTATAGAAAGATATGATAATGTTCTTGATGTCACTTAGGTGAATAAAAAAAATAAAAAAATATATTGAGGGAGAAAAAATGGCATAATCTGTGTAAAATACATCTTTATATCCTGGCTTTAAATAGAATATTCCTTTGCATGGTTTGAACTGTGGTTTTTAAGAGATATAATTTCTTTTGAAGATGACGAAAAAAATGTGTCAAACAGCACTTGTTGCCTCACCTTCCCTTGTGGAATGTCCTTGAGCCCCTCTCCTAGTAGTTCATCCAGAACATCTCCTGGCTCAATTTTTTGCTGCCAAAAATTATCAATAATAAATTGAAATTTGATAAAAAAATCTCTATATATTATAGTAAAACAGTATACAATAGACATGACTCATTTCTTTTAATTAGACTTCACTTGACGGCATGTGGCGAGGGTTCAGGAGGAGGAGTTAGTATACAGTGCAGTTTGTGGAGTCTGTTTTGGCTCACTATTCAAGCATTTGATCATTAACTGTAAAGCAGAAAAAATGATGGGTGGAGTCTTCATCTTTTCACCCGTCCCTCTCAAAAAATTCCTGTTCAAAATATGAATGGATGGGTCTCTAGCTAAGGAACTGTTTCTTAACATGTTCAGTAGCACTAGACAACAGGACTCAATTTCATTTTGAATTCATCATAAATGTCTTAGTTAGCTCTTTCCGCTTCCTTTGAATACCTATATTATGAGTCTACAGCCATTATAAATATTTTTACTCTTACAGCGCATCTTACAGTGCGGGGATCGACTTTAAACGTCAGATTTTGACGTCTAAAGTCGATCCCTGTGCTGTAAGGGTTAAGGGGTGTTCAAGTACAAAGGTCATTTCTAGGAATAGCAGTTTTTACTAAAAAAATGGCAGTTTCCTAAACTT
Organism: Flabesymbios commensalis; assembly: GCA_964017125.1. Lineage (NCBI taxonomy): Eukaryota > Metazoa > Annelida > Polychaeta > Terebellida > Flabelligeridae > Flabesymbios > Flabesymbios commensalis. The sequence goes on along the minus strand of OZ024904.1, from coordinate 743,137 downwards.
AATCCTGTGGATTAGCCTGGACAGTATTTTACAATGATAACTATATGATAAGTGATGATACTAAGTTCAAACACACAACTATATTTTATTATTTTTCAATCACTCTTAAAACTGTTTGCTTAAATGTGAGAGACAAATATATTTGCAAAATGTTTCTTATGATCGTCACCCTGATATTATACTGTCGTATCTACAGTTTTCAATATTCCGAGATAATCAAAAAAAACTTAATAATAAAAAAAGTAGTAATATTTCAGCATTGTCTTAAAAAACCTTTGTAGTCATAAGAAACAGACGTTTGTTCAATGTCAAGAAAATGCACCACACCTTAGCGTTGCATAGCAACAAGCATTGAAGAAAGATACGACCTTATAATATTTTAAAATATGGCCAGTGTATGATAATACATAATATTACAGTGTTGTATGTGCACATACGACAGTGTAATATATAAGTATGATTTTTTTCAGAATTAATTGATTTTACGTTTTAATAACTTTCCAGTAATGTTTAACTGCAAAACAGACAATAAAATTGTATTCTGTACAGAAAGTGGTTAAACGATGTATGTACCACATACGACTATATAATATTGACAAAAATGTCAAATGTGTGAAAATGTCAGTATTATAGAGTTGTATCTGCAGATACAACTTCCAGAATCAAAACTGTTAAATGACTCAAAATGTTTCACGTATTACATTATTATAAGCAATTAGTAAGTTTGCATTGTTTTTGGCCTTAATTCGTTATAGAAAAAATCATAAAATTAGACAGTTGTATGTGGCAGATACAACGCTATAGAAATAAAAAATTAGAGGTGAAATTGGAAAACAAAAATATTACATAGTTGTATGTGCAGATACAACTATAGGAATTAGAGCATCCGATTTTTAAATTATTTTTTTCCAAATAACTGACAATCCCATAAGAATAAATTTAAGAAAAACATGGTGAAAATTACAAATTGTTTGATAGTTAAAATTACACTGTTGTAAGTGGCACATACGACCTTGTAATATATAACTTGCATTAAGTTTGTGTTGTATCTCAACAGAAATACGATAATGAATAATGTTTTACATCAAATGTGTTTTTCGATACCTATATGCAAAATCTGCTCGAGTATGTGATTGTTCTTATCTACATTATTTGAGAAATAATGTAAGTAAAATAATATACTTATACAGGTGCTATTGTCAACAATGTTAGGTATGAAATTCACTTGTTAGGTTAACATACAATATATTTGATCGGTTAATATTTGTCATTTCGCAATTCATATAATGTTTTTTTTATTCAATTACTAAAGCTACTTGACATTTTACAGGTTTTACAGAACATTAAACAAATTATTAGCTGGAATTAACACTTAGGCTATCACATAAGTATCTAAATCAATAATGTAACAACAAACATTTCCTAACAAGGGTCATTGAACATCAAATGACTTTAACTACCTGAATATGCTGAGCTAAGCGTAAAAAAACAACAGTTTTCTAAAAAATAAGAAGAACGCATTTTTCAAAAATAACATTACAGAATATTGTAGTCTCTTTAGGGTGAAGGTCAGTTTGCGCAGCGATTCAGCAACAATCCCTGTTTAAATCTATAGTCAGCATAATGATAAAGCCTACTTCAGTCATCACAGATCAACTAACAATTAGCATGATACTGTAATTAAATGACTGAAGTCAGCTTAGAAGTTGTAAATTACTTCCTTTTGGAGTAATTTATTACAAAGACACATTCGAAGTCAGCTTAAAGGATTTGACTCATTACGAATAAACATGACTGTGTAGTCTGGGGCAATTCATACACATGAATATCATTGCTCAAATGTTATATCCATGTGTCTGCCTCTCTTCCCAATGGTATTGTGGACAAATCGATTTTCATTTTGTTTGTGTGTCCATATTCGTGAACGCAGTGTACAATCTTATCCATTTTAAATCGGTGCATTGCAGCAGTTACCTGATAAAAGACACACTCTTAGAATGTAAGTTTCCAGTTTCCTTCTATGATAGAGATGATGGTTGTCAATGAGGGCTGTTTATGACATGGTGTTGGCCAAAACACCCGGCAGCCACAATAGCCTATTGCTTAGCTCTTAGTTTCGCAATGTGTTTTTTTGCCGAGAAAGTATTTTATTTATCAGATCACCATTGTTTATTTTAAAATTAATGTTGGATGAAAAATATTTTTTAATAAGTTTTTGCATGAGCCCCCACACCTCCAGACAACTTAGCTGGACAATGTTGATTTCACTATAAGCAGTCAGGTTTTTTGACCGCGGGAAATATAAATATAGATATTGACAATGTATAAGGGACTGAATCTAAGGTAAAGAATTATGTGTTCCATCCGATATAGATATTTTTGGTAGAAATAAATACGTCGCTGATTGCGTGAGTATAATTAAACACTGGCAGGGGCGTAGCTAGGAGTAAAATAATGTGAAAGCACACTGATGGATTGATAGAGTTTAGGCGTTACGAGCAACTCTACTGCTATCAATTCATGGCGTTCCGAAGCACTGAACTATTTTAAGATCGGTGTGAATCGAACGGGGCAATTAGTATCCTGCTGATTGTAGACAGGGGCACAGCATTACATAAAAATAGCGACGAGCCTTGAATAGTCACTGCCCCCTCCTATTTTGTATTGTTTCCAGTCGGGATTATCTAGCCTTAAAACACGCCACTACATTATTTTCTTTGTCCGACCACTACATTCTAAGCCGGGAATGGAGAGTTATTGTTGATCAAGTAGAGACCAACTATCATGGTAGGCCTATGGTGCTATAATCAGTCAGCTGTGAGCGAGCTGTTGATAATGAGGGATCCTCATTATGGTCGGATGTGTTTTAAGTCAATGAAAACCCTCGGAGCTCTTGGATAAGGCCTTTTCCAAAGCTAAGAATGTAAAGTTTCTCGGGCTTTATCCTATAAGAAAAACGAGTGGACTAGATTTCATCCTGCATTATTAAACGTCTACCAGTGATTATTTTTAATAAGGCCACAGCAAATTAATTTTATATTGACAGATTTGCCGCTAAAAAAAAATTTTCGCCGCTCCATTTTTTTGGAACTACCAATTTTTATTTTTTTTATTTCGCCGCTCCATTTTTGTTTGGAGACACCAATTTTTTTCAGCCTGAAAATCACGTCAGTTTAACGTTTCTTTCTTAGAAAAAAGAAATAGCTTCTTCGCTTGCCCCCTTTTTGCGAGAAATCAGTTTTTTGAAAAAAAAAAAAAATGGCGCTTCTTCGCTCGCTCCATTGTTGGGCGAAATCAATTTTTTTTTAGAAAAAAAATTAAAATTTGCTTGCTCGCTTAATCTTTTTCTGCTGAGAATCCGTCATCCATAAAATTAATTTGGTGTGGCCTAATGTAGAGTGCATCTGAGGTCAACTCAGAAACACTGGCAGACATTCTGCCGCGGCCTGTGACGTCGTAGTATACTGTCTGCCGCGGCCTGTGACGTCGTAGTATACCCATTGTCTCTGCAGGTTGGGTTGGATACCACTCTCAATATAGTAAAAATGACGTTCACACAACGTTGTATAAGTTATGGGACAACGGTGTAAACATTGGACCAACATAGTTTTCCTTATAATTATAAGCCTTTCATATAATATATAATTACACGTCATTTCACATAGTTATAATATAATTATAGCCTACACTGTAAGTCATTTAAAATACTTTAGAAAACAAAACCTAGTAAACAAGAGCCGTTGACACAAAATTGTTTGAATGTTGGGCCAATGTCGCAGACAGTGGACCAACAATAAAAAAACATTGGGTCAATGTATCTTGTTTGCTGGGAAGAACAGGAAATATAATATGTAATTATGTTATGACCCAACAAACAGGAGACGTTGAGCCAATGCCGCTTTAATGTTGGCCCATTGTCTGCGACGCTGGCCCAACAATAAAACAACATTGGCTCAACATATCGTGTTTGTTGCGAATCACATATTAAAAGTATTGCAAAAATATATATTTTTTTAAAAGTAGGACAATAATTTATGAAGGAAGAATTACAAATAACCACTGATAACATGACATTCAAAAATAATTTCCAAATTCTTATAATCTTCGCTTAAAGGGACCCCTTGGGATGACATCAATTTTCGTTTTTAGTTTTGTAATGAAGTAGTGTTTCCCCCAGATCATAATTTCATTTTTTTCAGAGTTTTTAGATTTTTACAAATATTTTTTATCAATATTTCTATGAAACCGCTTAAAACCCAAACAAACTCTTTGTATATATAAACACTTGCTGAAGGATGATTGAATGTTCCTACAGCATTGGGCCACATGTTGATGCCGTCGGCCCAGCGTTGGGCAGACAATCAGTGTCGCCGTGTATCCCTCCATGTCCTGCCTAAAAGACACCAATTAGAGGAAAATTAGTCGCGATTGTCTTGATCTCCCCATCCGAGGCGTGGGAATATGTGGTGTGAAGTCCTGTATATTGCCCGACTTGTTTTGTTTACATGGCAATATACGACCTGGAAATATAGCTATTTCACTCTTTTTCGGTGCTTTAAAATTGTTTTTTGACTTTTTTGTATTTTTAGTTAAGATCAGTAGGCTATATAACTTCATATAAATTAAATTGTCAAAATTGACAAAATTGAAAATGTCTCATCCCAAGGGGTCCCTTTAAATCTACATGCAATTATTAAGCTATGATGTGTTGCTTTCACCATTAGGGCCTATTTCTTCGATACCCTAGGTACCCTATAGCGTAGTTTTCTTGGATGCAAATATTTGCTTCCAGATCATAATCACTTATACCAAAATTGAAATGAATCGGGCTTTAGGCCACCTTTGTGCACATATAGGCTAAACTGGGCCAAGAGAACCTCCTGAGGATGACACTGTCCTCCAGACACAGGATTCGAAATTCGAGCCCTGGCGGTCTGCGGCCGAGAACGCTACCTCTCGGTCACGGAGGCTCCCCACAATACTGACTTTCACACGTGGATGGGGAAGAAACATTTTTTGTTTCTTTCAAACCGGTGAGACCGGGAACCGAACCCCGAACTCTGGCGTGAAAGGCAGCGGTGTTAACCACTACCCTAGGGCCCCACTTATACCAGATATCATTATTCTTTTTATATTTGTTATCCTTCCTTTAAATGCATTTGAAAATTATCTCAGTAGACATTTCTGGAACAATTTCACTGCCCATTTTTTGATACCAAACTGTAATTTAATTCATTCGTGTCAGTGGCTGTTATTGTGGGTCTACATGTGGAAATGTTGCACTGGAAGAAACACAACAATTTAAAATAACAACCTCTGCTCATCCATTATATAATAATTAAATTCTTAAAACGGAAAAAAACAAAACCTGGATTACTTTTTTTTTCAAAACCTGAGAATCGCCTGAATAATAAATTCGCTGCTACCCGGGTATATAAATAATGGTAATTGAGAAATATTCTTCATTTCGTTCTTATTTTCTGCAACGACAAGTGCTTGGGAGAGCAACACGTCCAGCTCTGAGACGCTGTCCATTGCAAATGACCACGTACTGCGGATTTTGATTGTGGTGTATCATAATTATGAAACATCAGTTTTACTTTGGAACAATGTTGTTTCAAGTATGGGTCAACTTTTATGTTATTGGCCAAGTTTAAAACAGCGTTGATATCATTTATTTAACTTGTTTTCTAAAATAGTATGAAAAAATTGTTTATTGTCTACTGTCTAATGGCGCCAGACACCAGCCGTAAATGGGTGGGGTGTTGGGGGGTTTCCTTGAACCGTCGGGAGAGTGACTATATTCGATACGATTCAACAACACATAATACAATCAGTGCACACGCATGTTCAGTGCCTCATGATTTAGCTAAGTCTATATCATAGAAAAAGATTTGTTTTGTCTCATTTAATAACAGATTAAGTGAGTCAAGTGAGGTTGCATCAATTTTTAGGCAAAATAAAAGCTGACTATACAAAACGGCCTTCGATCGTCTGAGATTTAAAGAGTGTGACAAAGGAAGAATCTATATATTCATGTTTTTTGGTTATTTTGAAACTGAAGTCAAATTATTATGTCCTGTGAACACTTGCCTAGTTTAGTTTGCCATGATTATTGTAGACACAGAAGGTTGGTATATGTAGATACAACAAATTGTAAACAAAACATTGCAATTATAGAGTCGTATCTACCACATACATCAACTTCATTAAACAACAACATAAGAATGTTAACAGAGCTGCTGATTCATTTTATTGAAGTTTTTATATAGTAATATTACCACAGCTGGTTTTAAACACTGTCAGTGTAAAAATGCTCTATACTGACGTATCTACCAGATACAACACTATAAGATTTATATTTTGTCCAATTTTGTTGTATGTGCACATACGACTCTATAATATTTTACTTTTTTAAAAATAAGCAAATCACTTGCAGATACGACTATGTATTAGTGTGATTTGACCTACTTATATCCGGAAGTAAAATTCAAAAATTTAATACAAGATGCGTATGCCCCTGATTACTTCAAATCAAACATAAAAGCACTTTTGAAAAAAATGTTAGATACGACAGTATAATATCAGGGTGACGTTATGATATTGTGCTCATCAATCGACTAGGCTACGTCAACCAAATCCAACCAATCATCTATCATAAGAATCAATTTTCCTACTCACATCTTCATAGCCCACACCTTTAATATCTGCATGCACCACTAGTGAATAACCGTCAATATGTCTGAAAAATACAAAAAAAAACATATAAGCAGATTAGTCTATATTAGGTTTCAATTTAAAAAAAGGTGAAAAGTGTGCCAAAAATTTCAGTAGATAATTTATAGAATACTGTAGATCTGGTAATATTCGAGAGGTATAATTTTCCCGAAATGAAAAAGAATATGACTTTCACGATTTAAATTTATAACAAATTATATTAAAACATTATTGGACAATAAATTGATCATTCATTCAATTATTTTTTGCTAATCTTCAAACTTCTTCAAACACTATAAAACATAATATAGTGACAAATTCTATCAAATGTTACTCACTCAACTCTGATGCCAAGCTCCTTACATGGGACCAGCTCGTAATCTCTGAATATCTGAAAAAGTACAGACAGAGATAATATTTTTTGTAGAATTCCAGCACTTTCAAGTATCTGTGCCATTCAGTGCAGAGACTGACTATACACATCATAATCTGACGTCCGTAGACGTCCGCCTCTGACTTCTAAAGTTGATCACTGCACTGAAAGAATTAAACATTTATAATGGCCCATCTGGCTTTGGGTGGCTCTCAAAGTTGATTTTCTAAGGGTTTTAATCAATTCAAAACCATTCTAAATGTCTTAGTTAGCTCTTTCTGATTCATTTGAATACCTATGTCATGGGTCTACAGTCATTAGAAATATTTCAATTCTTACTGTGCAGGGATGGGTTTTAGTTGTCAGAATCTGATGTCTGCAGACGTCAGATTCTGACGACTTAAGTCGATCCCAGCGCTGTAAGGGTAAAAGCTAAAGCAATTCACATCGCAAGCTGTATTATCACTTACCGGCATCTCCCATGATAAATCAAGAAAACATGCATTCTGAAAAAAAAAAAATGGTGTAGTGAACAGGGTAAAACAGAAGGCATAGAGTTCTCATCTGATAATATTATGATTTTACTGTTTTCTGACTTTATTCATTTTGTTATTTCATCATTTTATTATTTTTGCAGTGGTACCTGAAATCTTATTATTTTTCAAATCAAATAGGAAATGTTCCCCTGATATAATTTATGGAACTGTATGGCTTTTACATTTTATCACATATTTTTTGCTACTCCCACTAATAAAATGTGCTCAAACACTACTATAACTCCACCCCACCAATGATCTTGATAGACAATTATGTCATAAATACCTTTGTATTTAACTGAAAGTTTGCCTCTGTGAGTTGAAACAGCAGTGACTTTAGAATCTCTAGAAATTAGAAAAAAATAATAACATGTAAGTGACGTTTTACATATATCTTGAATGAGTGGTCCATTTATCCTTAATCATCAAAACCAAAAAATACCTCCCCAAATAAGGGGCAGAGCTAAATTATCTATGTTAGAAAAAATGGGGTTTTTTTACACAAAAATGTGGTTCTGTAGGTCAGAAAAAACAAGAGAAAAAACAAAATCGTTGTTTAACTCAGAATCAATCATGGCAGCAATAGTTATTAACTAAGACAGGGACAAATCGTTTTTGACTACTTGGGTTTGTCTGAACTTTATCACAAAATGATTATTTTAACATGTTTAAAGAGGATGATTTGATATATATATAAAAAAATGGCCACTAAGATTTTCAACCTCTAATCACACAGCTGAATAGTGATTCACAAGATGAAAAACAAGAGCACACTCAACAACAGCCCACCGACATGGCTAAATTGTGATAAATCAAGGTGAAGGACATGACAACAGCCCTCTGCCATGACGCAAAATATGATATATCAGCCACTATGATTTTTTCAGTCATTATTGAACTTATTCCGAACTGGTTAGCAGCAATATGCACAACACATATCAGTAGGATACATGAAAAACTTATTATTATCCTGCCCACAAGGAACTGTGAGCACAGATGTTGACGTCGAATACACCGAACTTCAATTGCAATCGCCCATGTTTCAATTTACAATCATCATAAAAGACTTAGTTGGCTCTTCCCGCTTCATTTGAATATCAACGTTATATGTCTACGGCCGCTAGAAATATTTTTTTTCTTTCAGCGTGGGGATCGCCTTTATATGTCAGAATCTGACGTCTACAGATGATGTATAAAGACGACCGCCTTGATACGTCAAAATGTGACGTCTAAAGACGTAAAATTCTGACGTATAAAGACAGTCCCCGCACTGAAAGAGTTAAGATATTTGCTAAAATAAATGTAGTTAACTTCGAACCTGATAAGATTTCATCTCCTATGATCGACATCTGTGGATCATACCAAGTCTGTAAGAAAAATACACTCATGTCTTGTGGAATATATAAAAACTGTCAATTGATTCGGGATAACTATGGATTAACCTTTAGATCACTGAGTTATTCAATTTAAATTTTCAGTCACTTGAAGTTGTGTCTCGCTAACGCGATACACAACTTCAAGTGACTGAAAATGTATGTGATTTGTAAAATTTAGTCCTAACATATATCAGCGTCTCAAGATTGAAGGCATTTTTTACTTTGAACAACTGGTTATACAAGTGCCAATAAAAAGACAGAATGTCTACTGTAGTCGACATCGTTCTAAGAGCTAAAACTGTCAATTGATCCAGGATAACCATGAATTAATTACTCTTATGAAATTCTATGATGTGAAAAGGTAATTATACACAAGACAAGTGGCCATCCAATCATACAATTTATCTTGTACATCTTGTTTATCTCGACAAACAGATAGCATCGGATAAAAATATGTTGATAAAGCTATGTAAAATAGACACATCCTAAATTGAATCATTTGACTTATCATTTTGAGTATGTACCACAAAGAGTAAATCAATTAGTGGTTCTTTATTTGGCTCTCTAACAGTTTAATGTAATCATACAATCAGGTTAACCATAACACAAGACTGACATATTCAAACAAAGTAGCAATCAATTAATAAAGCAAATTGATTAGCATTTTAAAGTAAAAAAAAGTGTGCCTTTTTAGTTTTAATTAGAATATATCAGTATTTGAATATGTTAGTAATATTAAGGATGAAATACCTGACAAAAAACAGGATCATTGCACATTTTCTCAAAAGGTACACAAAGAATTTTTCTCTGGAGTGCGAGTCTCAGGAAGAGTCGGCCTCGGCCTTGCATGGTGCTCACCTAAACATCAAAGCATCATTTTGTATCTCTGAAGAATGACTTAATTTCCTACACCTAGGAGTTCTTTTTAAAAATTTTAACAATGTTTTTTCTCCAATTGCTGCCCACGTCAAGTCATCTTCATCCACTACAAGTCGAGAATTGCGATAGCAATTCCAGGCTTGTAGTGGATGAAGATAACAATGGAAAATTCAGGCTTTAAATAATGATTAATTTAAATAATGGTTAATTAGTGAAATTTAGGACCTCAACTGCATGATTATGATCCAAAATTTGTTTCAATTAAAAAAATGAGGTAATTATGATGGTTCATCAAGCATTTAGAACAATTCGCAACATTATTTACACCTGTTAGATTTTATTACTAACAATACTAGGATCTGACATTTTCTAGCATACCTGAGTGAAAGTACACATTTCTTCAAAGCCCTCTACTGTGAAAATTGTTTAAAAACGACTATAGTAGAACGTACTATGAGCAGCCACTCTTATGAGCAGCCAACCTCCTATGGGAGGCCACTCTGCCATTCCCCAAAATGGCATTTCATATACAAATGAACCTCTTATGGGCAGCCACCTGTCTTGAAAGGCCACTTTTCGCTGTTTCTAGGGTGGCTGCTCATAGCAGGTTCTACTGTGTCGTGATCAGCAGACAAAGGGGTTAATGAATAATAACAGTTTTACTTGCAGATTACTTGCTCGCTGCTAAAAGTGACTTACCTTTTTATTTCTCTTAACTTCATCCACAACCATACAGAAGGAGGGATTAATTCTAAGACACAAATAAGAGAAATTCTATTGAAAATCATGAAAAATATTGGGGGAAATAATTACAATATTTATTCTAATAAACACAGAGGCAGTAATTAGAATACATGGGGGATAGGCACTTACTAAAATAGGTTTTTATGACCATGTAGACAGTTTTGATCGTCGGTATTATTTTCAAATCAGGGGGGAGCGCGTTTATTGAAATATAGGCATGCGTCTATTAAAATAAATACTGTAATTCAAATAAATCAGTTTTTAATATTTTGAAATATAATTTTTTTTGTTATACATACATGCTGCTGCAGTGACTACGTCCAATTGAATAGCAAATTCAGCAAGACAAGAGGTAATTTAATATCTGAATCATCACTACCAATTTAAAAATATTTATTAATCACACAAATTGAATCAGCAATGTATAATACTGTACATCAATTATTTGCTTCATTAACCTGTTTTCATAGCTATTATTGTATGAGGACTGTTTGGCGAGGGCTGAGATCCAACTCCAGTAGTCCTTTCTTGTTAGTCCAAAGATAGAACCACTCTCTACAAACAAATAGCTCAAAATTAATCATAATAGTGATGGATATTAATAAAATGAATGGGAATTTGATATCCCGGTTAACATAATTCAGCATTAATAGGCAAGATAAATCAAACTTAGCATTAAGCATAAGTAATGACTCAACCTTTACAATGCTTAAATATTTTTGTATAAACTATGCAGCTCAAAGGGTTTCTTCAATTTAAAATCATCAGAAATGTCTTTGTTAGCTCTTTGTGCTTCTCTTGAATATCTGTGTTATGGGTCTACGTCTATTATAATTTTGAATTCTTTCAGTGTGAGGATCTTCTTTACCCGTCAGAATCTGACGTCTAAAGATGGTCCCTGCACTAAGAGTATCAAATAAAAAATCTTAATGCAAATCTTATAGAATAAACTTGGCTTAGATCATGTAATTTTTATTCTAAAATGTGTGAATAGTTGCAGCAGTTCACTCATTTTTAGGGAAATACCTGAGGACATTAGCATCTGTCAAACCAATTTAACCATGTTAACAATCAGATACATTTCTGTTGAAATACCAAAAATAAAAATTAAATAATTTAAATTTTGTCACCCACTTGAAAATTAGCTATATTTGTTTGATTTAAGACCAAAAATTTGCAAATCTTGATGTTTAAACATAAATTTTGTTCCCAATACAGGGCTCGACACTAACGGTTGCCCGATTGCCCGGGGCAACTAGTTTTAGGTGAGGGCAAGTAAAAAATTACAGCCAGTGGCCCCCTGGACAATAGCTTCAATTTGCAGCATTGTAAATTTCAGTGACTGTCACAACAGACAACGCATGTCAGTGGCCAGTTGGCAAGTGATAAATTTTGGGGGCAAGTACCCAAAAAAAATTCTTGCCCTTTGGGCAAGATGATTTTATCAGTTAGTGTCTAAGCCCTGCAATAACTGCCAGGATTTAAACGGCTAATAAAACAGAACAAAACTACTATAGTCGTCACTAGTTTGAGCGCGGTGAAAGGTTTAACCCTTTAAGACCTCACGATGCATTAAAGCATCATTTTACATCCCTGAAAACAGACTTAATTTTCATACAACTAGGGGTTTTAGAATGAATATTTTCTTCAATTTTTTAACCACATTAAATCATCTTCATCCACTACAAGTCGAGAATTGTGACAACAATTCGTGGCTTGTCGTGGATGAAGATGACAATGGTAAATTCAGGCTTGAAAGATTTTAAAAGGTGAAGTGTAAATATGATAAGTGCTAATGTGTATAATGTGCATAATTATATATAAAAGAGAGTCCGCATTTTGATAAAATATACCATTTTCTTCTGAATAATTTTAATAACATTTAATAAATGGAGAATATGCTGTGTGAGCCATTTTGAGACAAGTGAGCTTTTAAAACCCTTTTTTTAAAAGCACCACACGCCATATTTTCTATAAAATTCTCTGAGTGAAAAAATGGTATAATACAATAACATGGTTACTGCATAATTGTTTTTTTTACCTTAAGTGCAGCACTTGTGAATTGTGACAAACAATACACATCTTAACTCGCTAATCCCGACTATAGTCGTTTTTAATCTGTTTTATTACCTGATTAAATCACAGTTGCTGGGAAATAAATGATTGTCTAAACATAAAGATTTGCAAATGTTTGGTCTTCAATTAAACAAAATGAGTAATTTTCACCCAATTCAAGTTTGGGATCACGGGAGCGAGACACAACTTCGAGTGGGTGAAATTTAAATGAATTAACTTAGCAGAATGAGGGTATGCTGAATGAAAGAAAGACAAAATATTGGTTATTGTAGTGGTACATGTATGTATTTACGTTTTAGCCCCCTCCTGAAAACAGTCTCCAGGGACTCGCAAAAAGCTCTAAGACTCCTATGGTCATCTTCAATGGCAGGAGAATTAGTCCTAAACTCCACAATGTATGCTGAAAACAAAAACTGTTTGTTACTCAAACTGTTATCAATCCTCAATTATAAATAATTTGTTACTCAAACTGTTATCAATCCTCAATTATAAATAATTTCAGTTAAATTTCTACAGGAAAATTTATAGTTGAAAGTCACAAAATTTACAGTAAAATATATATGTTACTGTACATGTCTACATATCTAGCATTCCTACGTTAACAGGTTGGTTAATCATGTTAATTCTCCTATCACCCATTATATTCACACCTTCAACCACTTATGAACACCATGAATTGTTGCATAAAATTAGAAATTTTTAAAATATTAAAACGGCAGCCACAAATACGGGCTATAATGTTATAAATTTGAATGAAAATAACTGATGAATAAGGTAAAGTTAAAATCTTCTCGTTTATGGTTTTCTTCAATGATGTCTACAGATCTAGCTTCCACATGGAAACCCCCTTTTCCCCCTTCACCCCCCCCCCCCCCCCCCGCATGGCACACACCAATTCACACACATTTTCAACCACATTGTGGTTCGAATTTCTGGAGCATCATAGGCCACAAATATTTGGGGCATCATGTGAGAAATTGGACTGAAAGTATAACTATAGTGTACATGTGTACAGTAATATGCATCGTCTCTACTTATAGTCAGATTCATATTAAATTGTACATCAACTGGGATTAATTAATTTCTCGGATTTCTCAGGCAATTCTCAACCAATTTTTATGAAATTTAACACACACTATTTTCCTTTCATGTCTTGACTACCTTGACAATTTTGCGACGTATCAATGGTAATGTCAGAAGTTACACTATTTGACATTCTGAGACAAAGCTAATGGGTTTAAAGATCGAGGGCGACATTTTTATTTATTTAATATATGTCAAATGGACTATTTTTTAAACTATATACTATTTTTCAATGAAATTTTCAGGGTTGTCACCCCATCGCTAGAAAAATGCCTGCAAATTTCATGACAATTGATCAATAAATCAGAGAAAATAATTCACTACTATTAATATGAATCCGACTATACTATATGTCAGTCTATGACACAATTATCTGCTTTTTGTCGATTTCCCCGTCAATTCTGATCCGATTTCCTTGAAATTTTGCACAGGAAATTTCCTAGTGATGTCCTAAAATCGGTATTGATTGCGTAACGTTATATGCAGAATTGCAAAAGTTAGACCATTCGACATGTAGTAAATTGAAAATATGACGTCCCTCTTTAAACCCATTACGCTAATCCTGGAATTTTATTACATGTCAAATGGTCTAACTTTTGAAATATTGAATAGGCCTATAATTTTGCGAAATTTTTTCTGATGTTAGGACATGACTTGGAAATGTCCTTTGCAAAATTTCTAGAAAATCGGTTCAGAATTGACAGAGAAATCGACGAAAATCATGCGCTCCAGATAATTGTGTCATAGACTATACCCAAAGTCATATTAAAAGTGATCAACCAGGATCGCATGTTTTTCATTGATTTTTCGTTTAATTGTAAACCGATTTTCATGAAATTTGGAAGCAATCATATATTTCAGCAGAAATATCCCTGAAAATTTCGTAAAATTATATATCCTATTTCAAAAGTTAGATTATTTGACATGTAATAAATTGAAATTACGACGTCCCTCTATAAGCCCATTAAACTAATTCTAGAATTTTATTACATGTCAAATGGTCCATGTGTCTAACTTTTGAAATATTCAACATAATTTTGCAAAATTTTCACCGCTGTTAGGATTTGAATAGAAAATGGCCTATGCATAATTTCAACAAAATCGATTCACAATTGACGGAGGAATTTTTCGAAAATCATGCGCTCCTGGTTAATGTGACGGCGAGTATATAGTCTGTTTCACCACATGCCTTAAATTTTATTTAACTCTGTTGGTGTTGCCATTTAAACAATGTTAAACTAGGCTATTTGATTAGGCTTATTTTGTCTTTTATATTTTCATCTGCAGAACTGCCCAAAAATTTAAAAAACAAAAATTCAAGGCTTTTTACTAAAGTTCAAACATGTCTTTTTTCATACATGTCATATGACCCAAATCGAGTGCAAAAACGTCAATAATTAAAACATTTTTTAACAGAAAATTCTTTCAATTATTTTTTTCACATTTTCATGATTTTTTTGTTGCATGCCGACTGGCTTTCTGCCCATCATGCTTATACCATGGCATACTCGCATAGTGAAAACCACTGGCACTGCCAGCACTGGCACTGCCAGGCACTGCACTGAGTGTGAGTCAGAGTGTGACTGTGAGGAAGTCAGGGGTGAGACTGAGTGAGTCTGACTCTCTGAGTCTGAGACGGACATGACAGAGACTCAGTCTCAAGAGTCACAGTCACAATCTGACAGAAACTGAGTCTGAGAGATTAGATTAGATTAGATTAGATTTATTCAGTAACCATTGACATAGGACAAAACATGATCAATAGTGCAAATACATAAAAATCATGGGTCGCCAATCATGGTCACCAGGGAATAAAACACCGAAAAGTTTCCTGGTGAGAATACTTATTTCCACAGCGGTCCCTTGATAGTGATCCATGATGGCGATGGCAAGAAATAATTTAGTCAATATAAATATATATAAATAATTGGTCTAACTGACCACACCAGAAATTGAAATATCACAGTAATTTGATAACAAGTCTACTCTTGCGGAGAGAAAACCACGCCGGAGAACAGAAAAAGGCTTACAACATGCAAACACAATTGGAAGCCCATCCCACGTCCCCCTGCAGTAGGCCTACACCTCCGCTAGAGTAGAATAAATACCTATATAAATATAGAAAATATGTTATAATATAATAACGGTTACTATGCTAATTTTAGACTTATACTAGTCTAAAATCATTTAAAATACTGAATATAAATAAAGTGAAAAGCTAGTAGTAAATATATACTCCATCTTCATGTCTTTGTAACTCTGTCCACATGTGTTTTCTGACAGCATGTTTAAAAGTTAAAAAGTTTTCTTGCATTCTGAGATGTACCGGTAGACGATTCCACATTTTACTGGCTGAGTAACGAAAAGACTTGGCACCCGCAGACTTTACATGTGGTAGGACCAGGGATTGCACACTTGTTCTAGTGTATCTGTCATGTTCTTGACTGACCATGAAAAATGAATCTCGTAAATATTTTGGGGCTGTTCCATGAATTATTCTAAACATGTTGTTAAGTTTAATTTGTTTAACGCGTTCCGAAACAGGTATCCAATTGATAATTTTGAATTCATTGAAACCAATATGCGTCCTTGGGGAGCAGTTCAGGACAAATCTGATAGTTTTATTTTGAAGAATTTGAAGTTTTTGTTGGTAAATTTTCTGAAGACCACTAAACCATGCGGAGCATGCATAATCAAAATGACATTGAATTAGAGCTGATGCCAAAAGTTTCCTTGAATTTGTGTTTAAAAATTTTGCATGTCTCCATAAGAATTTGAGGCGTGAGTTGCCTTTCTTAAGAATATTTTCCGCAATATAATTACCATCTAAAGACTGGTCCAGATCTACTCCCAAATATCTCACACTCTTTGTAGAGGCTACCATGGTCTCACCACATGTAACATTCATTTCTGAAGAAATACCAAGTCTTTTCTTTGTACCAAAAAGTATTGATTCAGTCTTCCCTAAATGGATGGATAGTCTATTATCGACCAACCATCCATTCAGAGAAGAAAGTTCATTGCCAAGTTGTTGCTCAATTTTGTTGACATCCTTGCCAGAAACTAAAAGGGCTGAGTCGTCAGCATAAAGAATAAGTTGACATGAGACAGCAGCCTCCATGTCATTAATATATAATAAAAATAGCAATGGCCCCAGAATGGATCCCTGCGGTACTCCGCAAGGAACCACTCTGGGGTCAGAAAAAATTCCATTAATTTCAGTTTTTTGATTCCTGCCTTTCAAGTATGATTCAAACCATTTAATGGCCAGAGGATCAAAACCCAGAGCCTTCAATTTTTGAAGCAAGATATCATGATCGACTGTATCAAATGCTTTTTGCAAGTCGATCATGACCATGCCAGTATAAAAACCTCTGTCCATTTGAAAGCGAATCTGATCTGTCAGGTGTGTCAGACAAGTGTCAGTTGAAAAAGAGCTCCTGAAACCAGATTGAAAAGAATAAAATAAATTTTCTGATTTCATATATGATTCAATTTGATTGTATGTAACCCTTTCTAAAATTTTAGAGACAATGGTAAGAATGGACACTGGACGATAGTTCCCAGGGTCAGTTTTAGATTTCTTTTTGTAAAGGGGTATAACCCTCGCCGTTTTCATTTCATCCGGAACACAGCCTAAACGTAAAGATAAATTTATAATATGTGAAAGAGGTGAAGAAATTACACTCTCACCATCTTTTAGAAACCTTGCTGACAAACCATCAAGACCGGTCGCTTTGCGAATGGACAGATTCCCTATAAGTTTTGAAATTACATCTTGAGACAGTGAGAGAGTGAATCACTGTCACACTGAATCAGTGAATGACAAGTTGAACTTTTTTTAAAATTTCACCTTTAATTTGTTTTAATAAAGGATCGGATACCGACATTCTCAACGGTAACACTTCAAAATTCCCTTTTAATTGAGCCTAAAACAAGTTTGCATCGCAAAACTTTAAAATCTCAGCAGTTTAAAAAGATGTCAAGAGAATTCCATGTCGTTCAGTCTTCAATCATTCATGTTCTGTCACATTTGTTTACATATTGTAGGTCAAGGTTGCACGCGCACTGGATCCTCGAGTATTGTAGCTTTTTCTCTTTCATTTACGTTGTATAAGAAAACCATGAGAGTACCGACTGACAAAAAGTGACAGCATGGCAGACGCCGGTGACAGCAACGCCAAAGCGAGCTGCTTTAAAAACAAGGAACAACTGTTACAAAATGCAAAAGATGCCTTTATTGAGCGCTTTCAATGTCAGCCGACGACCGCTGCCTCCGCCCCCGGTCGGGTGAACCTGATCGGTGAACATACCGATTATAATGACGGCTTTGTTTTTCCGATGGTGAGCTGCTTTTTTTCCGTTTCCCCGCTGTGACGTTTCACCCACCGGCCCTCGACCACGTCATAGGCAGATAGGCCCGGAGGTCTAAAAGGGAGCTGATCGGCGACAACAATTCATTCAGCAACAAGGCTGGAAATGCTTAGGCTTTTTTATTCCAAAATACACATTTTTGTCTTATGTTAGTATGTAGTCTAGGCACTTGACAATAAAATAAAATTTAACTTTTTCATTACCTCTCAGTCCTCTGCTTGATTATTTTTATTCTAACGTTACAGGGTCTTATGATTTTAAAAAAGCCTTATTTTTCAAAATCGGATAAGGAATAAAAAAGTTACGTCAAAAAATGTATTTTGAAACAGGCTTTTTTTTGTGTGTGATAACATAGAGACACATTGTCAATAAAATTGTGATTTTTTACTGTTTTTTAATGGTCAGCACTGTACTGAAATGCTGTAGCTGCTCCAAAAATGTTCAAATTTGGCACAGTGATAGTTATAAAAAACAGGAACAATATGCTGTTTAATTTTTTTAAATATCTCAGATAGTTTTTGAGATATTGTCATTTGCCTTTTCTTCGGTATTGTTAAGAACCGCAGAATTTTTGCAGGAAAAAGCCTCTTTTTTAATAAAAATGAAAAAACATCACAACTTTTCTTAAAATTAACAATACTTTTTCAAATTTAAATATATAATAACCTGATATTTTTAGGTTCGGTAAATATTATGGAACGTGATTGCACAGTTAATTATTTTTTTCGGTGACCTTGACCTTCAATAATGTCAGTGAAAGGTCAAGGTCAAATGCAAAAAAAAATGCTCAATTTCACTTTACCCAATTTTTTGTGGCCTGGAAAAAAGTATCTGCTACCCTTTTGATTCTCATAAAATTTTACAGACAAGTTCGAAAATATATACTTTAACTGTACCAATAGGTTATTTTATTGTACTAGGTCCCAGAACAAAATATTTAGTTATAGAAGTACAAGCTAATTTTCAGAAATCTGTACATTGGGCGATAATACAGGTTTCGCCGTTATTTTTCTTCCAGACTCTAGTTCTAAGTTTAAACCATCCTAAAAGTTATTTTTTCAAATAAATAGAACATGTAGAACACATTTTTATGCCTTCAGAGACCATAACCATGATAACATTTATACCCTTTTTCTACATGTACAAAAAACGACCAAAAAAACGACGTCATAAATTTCTTCTTTTTAGACTCCAGTTTCATGTTTACACAAGTGCCTACCTATGGCTATGAAAATCAAAGAGTAACGTTAATGTTTACGATAACTTTATTTTCCAATCTCACCAAAAATTTACCTAATTTAGATCTACATCAAATAACCACATAATAATGCGTAAAATTGCATTTTATTCTAAAACCTCACCTTTAACATCATGAAACATCATGAAAATACAGTTTGTTTGTTTGGGTTAGATAGCCCAGAAGCTAGGCTGCCTGTGCCTTCCGACAAAACAGTGATTGTTTGACCACATCAAGCGATGAGAGCTGTTTTCGTAAGATCGATGTGCTATGAGCTGACTAAACCAGTCCGGCTTGATCCCCTCCTCCTACCTTGAGGTCATGACCCCTCAATCTGAAAGACTTCTGGTCCCTATATGGTGATGCCCACGGGGCCAGACTGGTTCACCAGACATAATCTGCTGTAAAACTAGAAGGATATCTACATGTGCCCAGGATCACAACCTAGTGCATGGACAATCTCGTGAACAAGCTGAGCACTGAAAAATGTGAGGAGCAAAATTCAAAATGGCTGCTGGTGGCCCATTCTAAATCTGAATATTTTCTAACTTTTGAAAAAAAGAATCAGATCTTTTTGTGCAATACCTCATGTTTGACTAAATAATTGAGGATAAATTCATTAAAATTGTTATTTTTAAGTTTCAAGGTCTTAAGGTCAAATTGAAAATGACATCCATTTTTCGATCTAATTGATTCTCAATTTTGAAATAGAACTCCCATCTCGTAACCATGGTCACACACCCTTTTCGACACTGTTGTAAAAGATGGGCCCGTGGAATTAATATACAGGTGTTCTAAGCACAAGCTGGGTTGACAGTTGTTTCGTGGAAATGCAGCTGATGACGAAAAGTATTTCTATTAGGCCACTATGTTTTTTTTCTCAGTTTTAGATCTGC
This sequence comes from Flabesymbios commensalis, assembly GCA_964017125.1. Lineage (NCBI taxonomy): Eukaryota > Metazoa > Annelida > Polychaeta > Terebellida > Flabelligeridae > Flabesymbios > Flabesymbios commensalis. Next base: position 722,846 of record OZ024904.1, on the reverse strand, counting down.
GCGTGCATTAGATTTAGGCCGCGCATTACCAAAAAAACATGTGTTTTTTTTGCTCAGTGGCGCATTAGATTGTTGCCGATTTCCGAAAAAAAAACAGTCAATTTCTTGAGAATAAAAAAACATTCCAAAAACATTTCGAGAGATAAAATATATTTTCCCAGCTATGTTTTTTTTTTTTTGTCACCCCAATTAATTTTTTTTTAAATAGGTCAATTTTTTTTTTAATTTCTTCGCCCTCAATAACTTTTCCAGAAATATGTCCATGTTTTTTTTGTTTGGTCGCCCTCATTAACTTATAAAAAAATATGTTCTATGTTTTTTCCCTTTTATGTTTTTTTTTCCGCCCTCCCTCATTAGATTTTGGATTTTCCCTGATCTAAAACAGAGAAAAGAAACATAGTGGCCTTGATAAAAAAACTTAGCATAGCTGTGCAATTGAATTATATGATTAATTGAGCATCTGTCATAAACTATTTTATCAATTTCAATGGACTTGGATTTGGTTTGAAACTGATCATGTTGATCTAGCAGCACTGAGCAGCCTGGGCTGATTAAACCTTTCAAGCCTGAATTTACCATTGTCATCTTCATCCATTACAAGTCGCAAATTGCTGTCGCAATTCTCGACTTGTAGTGAATGAAAACAATTCGAAGTGGGTGAAAAATTAAAGAAAATTGGCATGTATTGGTAAACCAGTTTCATGGAAATTTTCATTCTAAAACCCCTAGTTGTAGGAAAATAAAGTCTAGGGATGTAAAATGATGCTTTAATCCTTAAAGGGTTAAGGAATTTACAAAATTAAACAAGGGGGGGTCAGATTGAAATTAAACATGGGGGAGTCAATTGAAATTAAACAAGGTTAACAAGGGGGTCCGATTGAAATTAAACAAGGGGGGGGATCGATTAAAATTAAACAAAGGGGGCTCAGATTAAAATTAATCATGGGGGTCCGATTAAAATTTTATAAGGAGGGTCTGATTGAAATTAAACAAGGGGGGAAGGGTCTGATTGAAATTAAACAAGGGGAGTCTGATTGAAATTAAACAATGGGGGTCAATTGAAATTAAACCAAGGGGGGGGGGTCCGAATAAAATTAAACAAGGGGGTCCGATTGAAATTAAATAAGGGGAGATCTGATTGAAATTAAACAAGGAGGGATTCAATTGAAATTAAACAAGGTGATCCGATTGAAATTAAACAAGGGGGGGTCTGATTGAAATCAAACAAGGGGGGTCCGATTAAAATTAGGCAAGGGAGAGTTAGATTGGAATTGAACAAGGGGGGTCTGATTGAAATTAAAAAAGAGGTGGTCAGAATGAAATTAAACAAGGGGGAGTCTGATTGAGAATAAACAAGGCCGATTATATTGAGATTTGTTTGGCCAGCTGATGATTTTTTTTTAAATTTGGCATCAATCAATGATTGTCTTTTCAGCTAATATATATAGGCGCTTGACATTCAAAATTTACTGGGGTAATCATGGCAATGCCTTAGCTTGAGGCAATACCCTAGGTAGTAAATTTTGAGTTTCAAATAACAATATTTTGCCTGCCCCCCTCCCCCTGGATCTGCCACTGACTAAGGGTTAAGGAGCAAATGTATTGTGTATCAAATAATATTCATCATTTGTCATTATATTTGCAGGCTTTTCCTATGGTGACCGTCATTATTTATCATTATATTTGCAGGCTTTTCCTATGGTGACCGTCATTATTTGTCATTATATTTGCAGGCCCTTCCTATGGTGACAGTCATTATTTGTTATTATATTTGCAGGCTCTTAATTCCTATGGTGACAGTCATTATTTTTGATTATATTTGCAGGCTCTTCATATGGTGACAGTCATTATTTGTCATTATATTTGCAGGCTCTTCCTATGGTGACAGTCATTATTTGTCATTATATTTGTAGGCCCTTCCTATGGTGACGTTCATTATTTGTCATTATATTTGCAGGCTCTTCCTATGGTGACAGTCATTATTTGTCATTATATTTGTAGGCCCTACCTATGGTGACGTTCATTATTTGTCATTATATTTGCAGGCTCTTCCTATGGTGACAGTCATTATTTGTCATTATATTTGCAGGCCTTTCTTATGGTGATGGTCATTATTTGTCATTATAGTTGCAGGCCCTTCCTATGGTGACGGTCATTATTTGTCATTATATTTGCAGGCCCTTCCCATGGTGACGGTCATTATTTGTCATTATATTTGCAGGCCCTTCCTATGGTGACGTTCATTATTTGTCATTATATTTGTAGGCTCTTCCTATGGTGACAGTCATCATTGCAGGCCTTTCCTATGGTGACGGTCATTATTTGTCATTATATTTGCAGGCCCTTCCTATGGTGACTGTTGTGCTCGGGAAGAAAACAGACACAGGTATCTGCCGAGTTTTGACCACGGCTGACGGATGTGATGATCCTAAATACACTGAGTTTTCTCTTCCTGGTGGCGACCCGCCACTGGCTCCTGGAACTCCTAAGTGGGCTAATTATGTCAAGGGCATAGTGGCATGCTACAAAGGTAAAATTATATTGCCATCTATCATATGTACAGTCTTTCCCAATAGCGTTGGACCGACCGGACATGTCCTGTAAAACACAGGTAGATCCGGCTAAATACCCAACCACATCGAACCTACAATCTGGTCATTTTTTGGTCTTTTTATTTGTTCAGTTTTTGTGATCAGAAGATAAGAATCTGCCATTTACCACCTAATTGTCTGGTGAAATTTTGTTTGGTCTCATAAAAAAGTTTACAGGGCCTACTGTCCAGTGAAATTTTGAGATTATTTGGGAAGAGTGTAATTATGCATGATAATGATGCATGATCAGATGATAATGATATTAATGATGCAAACATTACTTTTAGCCACAGTATATTACGTTTTTATAATCAACATCTTGTGGATGACAGTGACATAAGTCAGTTATCAGTTTCTACACTCAGCAGTTCCAAACATATTTCTTTAACCCCGGTGCTGCTGAATTATTTGCTTCTGTTTTCCTTTCATAACCCTTACAACGCTGAATTAATTTTGTATAAATCATGGGGACCAAAGAGTTTTATTCAATTCGAAATCATCATAAATGTCTTATTCAGCTCTTTCTGATTCATTTGAATACATGTGTTATGGGTCTACGGCCATTAGAAATATTTTTACTCTTACAGTGAGGGGATCGACTTTGACGTCTACAGACGTCAGATTCTGACGGCTAAAGTCGATCCCCGCGCTGTAAAAGTTAAAGCTGGAAATGCTAATTTTCAGCTTCAAATAACTAAAAATATATTTTTTTTTTTAAATGGACACTTCCCTGTTTTAACATGTTCAATTGTTTGATGAACTGATCGCCACAAACTATTTTAACAATTTTAATGACATTTAGTTTAGTTTGAAATTTGTTTGAAAATATGCAGCTCAAGAGTTAATAAGCCATTGATATTTGTGATAATTTATTAGAGCAACATGGCGAAATGGTTAGAGCATGGCGCTTTGCTGATGTCGCTGTCTGCCGTGTGCTTTCGAACCCCGCTTGTTGCAGGATTTTCTAAGAAATATTATGTTTCTCCCCTCACAATCATGGGACATTGTTTAGGTGTTGTGTCCTTGGGCAAGGCACTTCACCCTTAAATGCTTCACTTGACTTCAGGTACTGAAAATGAGTACCTGGTAGGACAGAGATGGCAATAGTTATGCTGACTGGTGGTTATATCTGAAGGAATTGTTCATTTAATGATAAACATGATAAACATGCTGTAAGAGAACACCATTAAGAATGTTTTCAGCTATAATGCCATCCAAAAAATGACCTGTGATCTCGCTGGCGGTCATTTTACAAAATGGCCGCCAAAATGTATATAAGTGTCAATATCTCGGCGCCTGTAGTCCACTTAGAATCTAAATATTTTAATCTAAATATACATTTTCAGGAGTACTGATAATGAATAAAGTATGTTTATACACACTAATCCAACACAGAGCATTTTAATGACTTTAGTGGCAGCCTTTTTTGGCTGACCAAATAGGCTATATGATAAGTGTCTCTAATTTTTATGTCAGCTTCTAGTCCACAAATATTCTGAATATCTATGTCTATGTCTATGTATATTTTGAAGGCCACTTGTAACAAAACAAAATATTTTTAAAAAAATACTGACTCTACAATATGCAGGATAAGTTCAATGCGTCAAAATCGCTGCAGGACTGTATGCTCTCCGAGGAGTTTGAAATGGCATGCGAATGAACTGGTCCAGTGACTTTTAAAACCTTTATAAATTGAGAACAGTTAATTGAGAACAGTTTCACATTGTCATTGCTTTCATTTCAAATGGCCCGATGTATATTATTACATATCATTCCCTGTATCAGACAGAGTTTTTAACCCATTCTATTTACAGGAAATGTGCCATCATTTGATGCCGTGATTGTGTCATCCGTACCTCTCGGTGGCGGGTTGTCAAGCTCCGCTGCCATTGAGATGGCTACATACACTTTCATTGAGGCTCTTGATGCAGAGGCAACTCCTGTATCTCTGAAGCAGAAGGCTCTGAACTGTCAGCAAGCTGAGCATACGTTTGCTGGTATGCCTTGTGGTATCATGGACCAGTTCATCTCTGCCATGGGCAAAGCTGGCAATGCCCTACTACTAGACTGCAGGTGAAGAATACTGATTTAACATTAGAATCCCAGTAAACATGATACCCTGACCCCATGTTAGCTAAATGTTGGGCCAGCGTCGCAGACGATGGACTAACATTGAACCAACTTTGGGTCAGTGTATCGTGTTGACTGGGATATTATAATTTAACTTTCAACTCAAAAAAAGCAGGACATTTAGGCATATGAGGTTTCCACTCTGTAATTTCTGGTGTGTTTTTTTTCTCTTCATACCTGTGATAAGCATGATAAGCGACAGGGATGCATTCCAATTTTTTTTAAATGGAGGTTCAGCAAAAATTTGGTTGGCCTTAAATATAGGTCTGAGTGGCAATGGATGACTGAGTCAATCATTGAGGTGTAATTGCGAAGCACCCTTTCACCACCGAAGCCCGTTTTTATGTGCTGAATGCTATGGCATTCAGCACATAAAAACGGGCTTCAGTGGTGAAAGGGTTAAAGATGACAAGAGGGCGTAGAGGGTTAACCCTTACAGCGCTGAATTACTTTATATATACCATGGAGATTAAAGGGTTTTTTCAATTTGAAATCATTATAGTAATCTCTTTCTGATTCATTTGAATATCTATTTTTTCAGTGCGGGGACCGTCTTTATACGTCAGAATCTGACGTATAAAGACGGTCCCTGCGCTGAAAGGGTTAAATATATTACAATCATGTAACAACCTCTAATTTTTAAAGCTCCAAGTCAGCCTATAATTCAAACCAAAGAGATTCCACGGGAAGACTTAAAATTATTCTCATACATTGGTAAATTTCTAAGAATTTTTTATTTATTTTTTCAGGGCTATGGATGGTAAACTTGTTCCTTTACAGGATACAGGAGTTGTTATTCTCATTACTAACAGTAATGTGCGACACGAGCTGACGGGCAGTGAATACCCTCTGAGGCGTAAGCAATGTGAAGATGCCGCAGCAGTGATGGGCGTCACCAAACTGAGAGACGTCACGTCTTCACAACTAATTGGTAATTTCATCCAGATTCTCATCTTACAAATACCATATTCCTTATGAGTTACTACTATTCACCCATGATAAATAAATAAAGCTTCTAAATACATGTTGATAGATAAACTGCGGGACTATGTGTATGAGTTTTTTATTAAAGGCTAGCTTTTAAGATATAATCTCACTGTTGTGTCATGCAAACACAAACAAAATAAGACAGAAGAAAAAGCAATTGAGCCAAGCAGACTTTCTGATAGTCTACAGGCCCGGAAATAAGATTGAAAATATTGGTTTTCTGCCGGAAAACCAACATGAATATTTTCCTTGTGTGTCACAATTTAAGTTGTCCGTTCGAAAAATGGAAAAAAAGGTGAAAGTTTGATTTTGATCACGACCACAATTTTTACCTATGTTTGACATTAAAAAAAATTTGATCAGACATAGGCTGGTAGTAGTTACGGCTCCCAGTCAGTGACTGTCCCGGTGACTGTTTGATGAATATCAGCGGTTGTCCGAATGGACAACCATGGACAACCATTAGAGCAATGTGAGTTGGTTGTCCTGGAACACTCTTATTTCCAGCCATGAGTTTGCTTTTCAAATGTCTGATATTTGCATTGTGGGAATCAGATTGTTATTTTATAGAAATATTTTGTAGAAATATCTTGTATTTCCAATTATTCCAATCAGTTAGGTTTCACCTTCCTAAATAACATGGTGCTCATCAGTCATTGAAAACACATTCAAATTATAATTAATAATTAAGCCCATCAAAGTTTGTTTGTTCTGCAATATTTATAAGTAGTAGTAGTAGTATTACATTCATCCTCAGTGTTCTGTCTCCGACCACACACTGAAATGAGGCATTTCAAATTGTGTCCCAGAAACACCCCACCATTGACCAACCTAGTTTTCAGCCGCCGGTTGACACATTTGTGACAGACAATCAGAGAGCGTTTAGCAGGATAGCGTTTTAAACTGGCCAATCACAAGCTTATTACGCTACGCTGAGAGAGAGAGTGGGGGAATTGTGACGTCACTTCATCTGCACACTGGAGCACGCAGCGTAGCAGTGTCTACATGGGGGCAGTGTATAGTAGTAGTAGTAGTAGTAGTAGTAGTAGCAATTTTATTGACATAAAAAGTCTAATAGACCTATTTGTAAGTCCACTGGTCTGATGTCCACCACTGTGTTAGCTAAAGAGGCGTGTGGGCGTGTTTTGCACGCCCAAAACCGTCACAACACGCCCCAGAATTTACTACCACACCCTGTCAAAACTCTCTTTCTTATAGTAAAAGGGTTTTTACACACCCTGTTACACATCCTACAATTTTTATACACACCCTGTCAGCCCAATCCTAGCTAACACTCTGATGTCCACAATAACAAATTAAATATTTTTTTGCTATCCTTGAGAAAGAACTTTACACTTGTCATCACATTAAATCCAGAAATGAATTTTTCTGTCCATTTTTGTGACCTTATAAATCCATTTTAACTGCAGAAAAAAAAGACAAATTTGAAGCTGTGACTTTTAACCGAGCTAGACACGTGGTAGGAGAGAATGAGCGGTGTGAAGAAGCAGCTGCCGCCCTGGAGAAAGGAGATTATGCCAGATTTGGTGAACTCATGATTCAGAGTCACAGTTCACTCAGGTCAGTATTACTGTATTCTCGCACTCTGGCAGTGATTGACTTGAGAACAAGTCTGGATAATCCCGCACTCGCACTGGACCTATCACATCTGTAATAATTTATGTAACATATATTCAAAACAAAGTAGTTCGTTGCTGCCACTATAATGATTTTTCCACAAGCCTAGTTGTATTTGCCCACAAAAGATGTAAAATAAATATTCTAATTAAAATATGTTGGTGCAGTTTCAAAATGTATTGTTTATTTAAACATCACATCACTATGTGTCTCAGCATAGTTATATGTCAGGTGATTCCTGTCAACATTTGTCAGTGATGCGATGGCGCTTGTGGAACATTCAATTTCCTAATGAATCCTGATGTTTTTAAATAGTTTTAGGTCTATATAATTCATATTTTGTATTTCTCGTGCGAGAAAATGCATAAAGGTCACTCGTATCATGCTAGTGTGGAGATTATGGCACTGGTTCAGTCCACCTAGCCTCGTCCTGTGGACTCAGCCTAGTGAACTGAACCAGTGCCACAATCTCCACTCTCGCACTCTCTCGGGACCTTTATCCATATAACATATATAGCAAACAGCAGCAACTGCTCACTTGTCAGTAATACTGTACTAAATAGACGTCAGAAGAATTAAAATGTCATAATTATCTCAGTGACCTTTTCCTGTTTCATTTAAATAATATTTTATGGGTGTCTACCACCATTTTAAATTTATAAAACTTTTAGTGTGGGATAAACTTTTGATTTTTTTTGCTCGTTTAAATAGCACTCATGTATGATAAATGTTTCTCAAATCAGCGACGTGTCTGCCAAAACAATACTGTAGATCTGGTTATTTTAGCGAGTTCAGATTTTCTCGAATTTGTGATTTTAGGACTTTTTACGAGGTCTAGAATTCGCGAATTATCAATTTCGATAATAAGTAGCACTATTAGAATAATGTTTCGCGAGATTCCTAAATTCGCAAATTTGTCCTCCTCGCGAAAATTAAAACCTGGCAAATATTATAAGATCTCATGAATCTACAGTTTTACTCTTCTTTGTACATTGTCACAGCAGATACTAGCTGATGATTTTAATGTTTACTTCTTTTGAGGGTCTGCATCATCCTCAATGTGGCATCAATTTTGTGGTGAATTCTCGTTGTTCTGACTCTTTTGGATATTCCCAGCAAACACAAAACAGTTGTAAAACATTTGTACAACATTGGCCCAACGTCTGCGACGTTGGTCCAACAATGTACAAATGTCTTACAAGTGTTTTGTGTTTCCTGGTTCACTATGGTTGTCAGTTTTGTGAGGGCTTAATTTCAACGCCTGTACTGTTGAGCCCTCCTATATATATATATATAATTGTAAACAAGTTATATAATTCAATTAAGCAGATTATATTATGTAAATTTTTCTTCATTTAAAGCTTGAAATTACAGCTTTAAATTAATGAAAATTTAAAACTTGCGACAAAAATAAGGTCTAACATTATTTTGTCATCTGTACAATGTTATAACACTCTTAGTGCTGAGAAAGACTTTAGATGTCAGACGTCTAACGTCGATCCCTGCACTGAGAGAGTAAAATATTTATAATTGCGTTAGACCCACAACATTCAGGTGCTCAAATGAAGTGCAAAGAGCTAATTTAGACATTTATAATGATTTCAAATAAAAAAAACATTTGTTCTCTTGGTTTGTATAAACATATTTCAGCGACCTAATCCTTTCAAGCCTGAGTTTACCATTGTCATCTTCTTCCACTACAAGCCGCGAATTGCTGTCGCAATTCTCGACTTGTAGTGGATGAAGATGAATTAAAGTGAGTGAAAAAAATAAGAAAATTGCCATGTATTGGTACAAGTTTCATGGATATTTTCATGGATATAACCCCTTAGTTTTAGCAAAATTGAGGATGTTTTCAGGGATGTAAAATGATGCTTTAATGCATCGTGAGGGCTTCAAGGGTTAAAGGTAAATCTGCTTTATATGGCTATTTGCTCTTTTCTAGCAGAGATGACTATGAGGTATTGTGTGATGAGCTTGATCAGCTTGTTGACTTGGCCATGGACGGTGTGTACGGGTCTCGTTTAACTATTTGTTCTTTTCTTTCAGAGATGATTACGAGGTATCATGTGATGAGCTTGATCAGCTTGTTAACCTAGCCATGCAGGTTGACGGTGTGTATTGGTCTCATATAACTATTCGTTCTTTTCTTTCAGAGATGATTATGAGGTATCATGTGATGAACTTGATCAGCTTGTTGACCTGGCCATGCAGGTTGACGGTGTATATGGGTCGCGTATGACTGGAGGTGGATTTGGTGGCTGTACTGTGACTCTTCTGAAAGCAGATGTCGTGAAGGAGACAATGAATCATATCCAGGTATATTTAGTGCTAGCACATGTATGGTAGTAAAATACAACCATAAACATCAATAAATATAATGTTCATATTGTAGTTATACATATGGTAGTACTCATGGTAGTACTATGTGATAATTATCAGGGTAGATTTAAACGTTGAGGGCTTTCCAATCCACAGGACTGGCAAATCAAGGTAACTGCCATTCCTGAGTAAAAACTGTCATTCCTAGATATAGTCTTTGTCCTAGGATGGCCTTAAATTTGCCAGTTCATCGGAATGGCTAATAACAAATGTTGCCGAACCGTTCCACCGAACTGGAGGAATGGCCTTATTTCGAGCCCTAATTATAAAATAAAAACTAAAATTATTACTATATATATTGAGATATAAAAATAAGAAAATATACACACTGCAATGCTCAGTCACTTACAATCTGTGTATCGGTACGGGACCGTCTTTATACGTCAGAATCTGACATCCAAATAATATCCCCGCACTAAAAGAATTCAAATTTTTATAAATGTCTCGACCCATAACATAAATTTTCAAATAAAGTGGAAAGAGCTAACTGAGACATTTATGATGATTTGAAATTGGTCTCCTTGGTTTATACAAAAATATTTCAGCGCTGTAAGGCTTAAGTGGGTGAAAATTACTTTTGTTTGTAATGTAATAATGTTTGTTCAACTCTTAATCACACCCAGCTAACACGAGAAATTGCCCCAATGCTGGTCAACATTGGGCTAGCCTCGAAGAGGGTGGACCAGCATGGATCCAACATTGGGTTGATGACTCAAGATTGCTGGGAATTCCTACCACAAGATGAATATAAATCTCCTGATTTTGTTAGCCCTTAGAACAGTGATGTCGACTACAGTTGACTATAGTATTGTTCTCTCATGTTTTAATTGTCTTGCATAACCAGGTTTAAAAAAATTAATGGGTCCCAATTTTGTGATAATCATATACATTTCAACCTAGATTTTGCAAATTAAACTAATTTTTAGTCACTTGAAGTTGTGGATCGCGGTAGCGAGACACAACTTCAAGTGGCTGAAAATTTAAATTTCTTGGCTCAGTGCTCTAAGGGTTAAATATCAACATATAAAATGTGTAAGCCTCCTTATTAGTGCTGCTGGAGTCGAATACATTTACAATATTGTTTTACAATCATGTTTTACAATCATGTTTTACTATATTGTTTTACAATCATGTTTTGCAATCATGTTTTACAATCATGTTTTACAATCATTGTTTTACAATCGTGTTTTACAATCTTGTTTTACAATTATGTTTTACAATCATGTTTTACAATCATGTTTTACAATCATGTTTCAGACCAAAATGAAATATCACTAAATTTGATCAAATAATTTGTAGCAGATGCTCAGTTTAACCCGTAAAGCGCTGAATTTTTTTATCAAAACCTTGGAGACCAAAGGGATTTCTCCAATTTGAAATTATCATAACTGTCTCATTTAGCTCTTTCCGATTCATTTGAATACCTATGTTATGGGTCTACGACCATGGTCTACGACCAGTAGAAATATTTTTACTCTCATACTGCGGGGCTCTGACGTCTAAAGATGTCAGATTCTGTCGACTAAAGTCGATCCCCGCGCTGTAGGGGTTAATAGACAAGCAACTCAATATGAGAGATGCTTATTTCTCATAAATAAAGTTATTTTGATTTTGATACACAGTGATACAAATAATTCAATATGGTAGATGCCTATTTTCATAAATAGAAATATTTTTCATCATTTGAAGCTGGAAATTAATTTAGCTATTCCGGCTTCAAATAAATTGAATGAAAAAGACAATTCAGCAACACAAGAATTAATATAATTACCATATTATATTTGCAGGCGAAGTATAAAGGCACAGCTACCTTCTACATCTGTACCGCCAGCGATGGGGCTCAGAGGCTCAACATATAGATACAGGCCGCTTGATGTGACAACTAGATCTACTTCCCGAGACAAATCTCTCAATTTGAAATCTCAAATCAGACAGAACCCAGCAAGCACAATGGTTTGATGCTGTACCAACGTCTGCGACGCTGGCTCGACATCAAACCAGCATTGATTGTAAGCAAACACAATGCTGGTTTGATGTCGGGCCACTGCCCGCGACGCTGGCCCGACATCAAACCAGCATTGGTTGTAAGCAAACACAATGCTGGTTTGATGTCGGGCCACTGTCTGTGACGCTGGCCCGACATCATACCAGCATTGATTGTATTGTGCTTGCTGGGAGTCACCATCTTCTCAATCATATTGTAATAAAGTAGAACCTGCTATGAGGAGCCACCCTGCTATGGGAAGTGACCACTTGGCCATTCACCAAAATGATATTTTGCATACAAATGAACTCCTGTGGTTAGCCACTTGCTTGAAAGGCTGTTTTTCCTGTGTCACAGAGGTGGCTTCTCGACCGATTCTACCGTAATGTTAGTGATATCTACTTTAAATCTCTTTATTGTTCAATCTAATATCAATCGAGCAAAAAGTGCTTTTAACCCCACCATTTGTAGGGACTGCACGAAATTATCATCTCAGGCAAAACAGTTTATTTGTGTATCTTTAATCTCATATCAGCTCAACACAAAGTGTATGTCTACTTAGCCCTGAATACAAGTCTATTTCGCCCAACCTGCATAGCCTTGATGCCAGCTATAGAGAAATACTGCACCTTACTGTGTATAGTGAGCCAGCTACTCGATCTGTTGTCGCTGCTCACTATACTCATATACAGCTGAAACCCAGGATATACTCTATGGGTGGATTCAAGGCCGCGTTAGTGTGAATAGTGAGCCAGCGACTCGATTCGTTGTCGCTGCTCACTATACTCACATAAAGCTGAAACCCAGGATATACTCAATAGCTTGATTCAAGGCTTTGCAGCTCAGGCGGAATAGCCTTGTGTTCAGGGCTAATGTCTACTCAGACAAAGTGTAATAATGGTGGTAATACTCATATCAAACCAATGCAATGTGTACATTTCCTCAATCACATACCTCCTCATCCTCAAGCATTGTGTAAAAGTCGTGGTAATACATTCTACTTCTTGTGACAAATCTCGCAACTTGTACATGTTGTAGCACTGGCACAAAATGTCCCCATCTCCTCAATCATGAAGCAATGTTGTTTAAATCTGATAATATCTCAGCTAACATGACACATTGAGCCAGTCCTGGTTTTACCCTTACATCGCAGGGAGCGACTTTAGTACAGACGTCAGATTCTGACGACTAAAGTCGTCCTCCACACTGTAAGGGTAAAAATATTTATAGTGGCCGCAGACCCATAACATAGGTATTCAAATGAACCGGAAAAAGGTGACCAAGACATATATGATGATTTCAAATTGAAAAAACCCCTTTGGTTTCTATCATTTTCCTGAAAAAATTCAGTGCTTTAACCCTTTAGCAGCCAATTCAATCGGAATTTTCACCCACTTGAAGTTGTGTCTCGCTGACGCGATCCACAAATTCAAGTGAGTGAAAATTATTCAGATTTGACAAAATGGAGGTCAACTGTTTTCAAATCTTGCTGATTGATGTCACATTTTATCATGTTTAAAAGGTGGTACTTAATGTGCTAATAAAAAATGAAAACTCGAATATATGCGGCACCGGCGGTTAAAGGGTTAAGGGCTAATGCTGGGCTGACATTGCAGACGGTGGCCAAACATTAACCCTTTCAGCACAGGAACATCCTTATATGTCAGATTCATGACGTATAATAACTGTCACCGCACTGAAAGAATGACACTTTTTTTAACTTAGACCCATAACATAGGTATTCAAATGAATTGGAAAGGGCTAACTAAGACATTTATGATGACTTCAAATTAAAAAAAACTCTCTGGTCTACATGGTTTATATATTAATAATTCAGCATTGTAGGTGTTAAACCAGCATTGGGTCAGCATATCTCGTTTGTTAGACTATACTTACTGTGAAATGTCCGTATCAGACCGGCACAAAGTGTCCTATCACCTGAGGCATAGTGTAATATTAAAATAACATATATAAGACATAACACAAAATTAGGATTTTGTCACTTCTATGATCGCTTCTTAAAATGTTTACTGCCAATTATATATAAACATAACACAAACTGTCGTTACTGTATGACTGTGTTCAGAATGTGTTGCTCATTAAAACCGCTGATTCCGGTTGTGATATATGATTTATTCCACAGAGAATGAGAATCTCCTTAACTTTATACAGCTGGTTATTGGTTGCTGATTATTGGTTATGATATATGATTTATTCCACAGAGTGAATCTCTTTAACTTTTCTTCCAATGTTTTCTTATAGATCGAATGGTGTGATAAGTTTACCTTATTTTTAAGGCTTTTTATATTTTTTGTAGCATATAATTTCCTATGGCAGCTTTGATACTATGTTAGTCCTGTTATGTTTGTTAGTTTAAATCAAGGTATGGTTACCATGGTTACCCGTTTTATATATTGATCGATGACATCATCACACTAAAGCAAAAACAAGGTCACTTCTGGACATTTTGAGAACAAATATATACTATTGGTCATACATTTATGAAAACAATTTTCAAGGATTCAGAGAACATTCATTTTTTATTTACACTATTACTACTATGGTCATAATGTGTAAATGACCTGAGCCATTTTTTGCTTTAGTGTTTTGATATGTTAGAATTGTTACTGTTATAAAATAATATTAGTTGTTAGTTATATTCTAATTGTTTGTGTGCACAGCTCAAATGTATCATATTGGAAAAGACAAACTGCCTATGGAATTAATAGGTGACATTTAATAAATGAGCAATGAACTTGAACTTTCTAACTGTTCAGTTGTCACAAGGTCTCAGCAGAACAAGGTTTATCTGCCGAAAATAAATATACTATATTAATTTGTCTCATGGATATTACAAAGTCTTACATGCCATAAGTTGATATTATGTGAGTGTACAATTGATGTATTAATGTGATGTTTAGCAATACTAATTTATTATCCACTGGATTCCAGAATATATGCAATTTTATTCTCGGTGAATGTTTTATTTTTCACTTTATGTTACACGTATGCTATAACCTTCTGCCCCCCCCCCTCCGCAATTTTATTGAAATTTTACTCACCATAAGCTATGAATTGCCTCTGGAACTCCCTCCTCACAGTGAATGACAATTTTCTTTCAAAAAAATTAATTTCTTTAAAATATGTGCAGCACAGGTGTTCAACCCTTTCACCACTGAAGACCGTTTTTGTGTGCTGAATGCCATAGCATTCAGCACACAAAAACGGACTTCAGTGGTGAAAGGGTTAATCCTTACAGTGTGGGGATCAACTTTAGACATCAGAATCTAACGTCTGTAGACGTCAGATTCTGATGTCTAAAGTCGATCCCGGCAGTAAAAATACTTCTAATGGCCGTAGACCCATAACATATATATTCAAATGAATCAGAAAGAGCGAACTAAGACATTTATGATGATTTCAAATTGAATAAACCCTTTGGTCTCTATGTTTTTTTTACAAAAATAATTCAATATTTCAACTCTTAAAGCACTAAGTTGTAGAATTTAAAATTCCGCCCACTGAAAGTTGTGTGTCGCTCTGCGATCAATTTTCTTGTGTGAAGGTCAAATAAAGACGGTAAAAACAGCTTTCAGTGCGGGGACCGACTCAGAAGTCTATAGGAGTCAGATTCTGCCATTTAAAGACGATCCCTGCGCTAAAAAAATAATAATTGCCGTATACCTGACCATAGGTATTCAAATGAAGCACCAAGAGCTAACTAAGACATTTATGATTTCAAAGTGAAGAAATTATTTTGTCTCCATGGTTTATATAAAAATATACCCGGGCTTTAAGGATTAACTCAGAGGTATTATATCTCATTTTCTTACAGCTCACGATATGAATTGCGAGCAGTTCCTATCTCAAGGTGAATAAAAATGACCTGATTTTAAAACTATAGTTGCAGTCAAATTCCACCAGCGTTGGGTGTTTTTTACTCATTTCTCACTCAACTCTTAATCAATTTACATGAAATTTTGCAAGCAATCCTTGCAACTATTCCGGCGCCTACCCAGAAGATTGCATGAAATCTGAGTAAGTAGTGCAAAAGTTAGTCCATTTGACATGTAGTAGAATTTCGAGATTGAAGCTGAATAAAATTGATGAGTTTATAGAGGAGCGTCATATGGTCAAATGGTCTAACTTTTAAACTACATAATATTTTTTCTTGAAATTTTCAGGAAAGTTGCCGTAAAACTAGACAATAATGCTTGCCAAATTTCATGACAATCGGATAAAAATTGCGTGAGTAATTAGCAAAAAGTATGCAACGCAATAGTGACAAATTTAAAGTGATTTTACTTTACTTATCTATAGTGTATGAAATGAAATTAAAGATGTACTTATTGTAATAGATTATACCTGTTCGCTGCAAACCACGACCGTATTCGTTCTTAGTACATTTTATTTTCTGTTACAATCACTGTTATTGGAAATAAAATGTATGTTTGAACATCATTATTGCAAAACTTTTTGTTTCACATTAACAAATATGATTAATTTTCACCCACCTTAAGTCGAGTCTCACTACAGCGACCCACAAATTCCAGTGGGTTAAAATTTAAATCACATCACTTAATTGGAAAGGGTTAGGATATGCTATGTGGTGCGTGATCGGGACTAGGGCGTTTAGACTTTAAAGGGTTACATGATTAAGTTTGTTGTTGACTGATATATGATAAATATGTTTTTTGATCTCCATTGAAAGGCTAAGCTTTGAGCTGCATAATTTTTATTAATTATTTTAAACTGAAATCACAAATAAATTTTCCAATCACAAGTAACACTTTAACATGAAAGAGTATATAAGCCACTTTGTGAGGTGTCATATATTATTATTATTTCACATTCTTATATCGCGAATCATACAAAATTGTTTCTATGTGCTTAATTCATATACACCCCTTCATATCCAATGCACAATATTTGTTGGCTTGACTTTTCAATACAATATCAACTATGAGAAACAGTACTTTCTTGCTGATTATATATAATACATTGTATATACGACGGCAGATTTAATAATACAGTTAAGTGAGGGACGTGGCACAATGGTTAGAGCGTAGCGCTTTGCAATATCTGCTGCCTGCCGTGCAAGTTTGATACCTGCTTGGTGTAGGATTCTCCAAAAAATATCTTGCGGAAATGCTTGGACAGCATTTTTTTGATGTTGTGTTTTTGGGCAAGGCACTTCACCCTCACATGCTCCACTTCACTCAGGTGTAGATGAGTACCTGGTAGGGCAGAGTTGGCAATGTGTGTTAAAAGTTAACGCGCCGAATGTTTGCAGTGTTGTATGCTCCAAAAGGGAGTTGAAATGATAAATGAAGGAACAGGTCCAGTGACCAGGGTTTATGTGAAATGCACGGAGAATTGTATATGGGCTATAAGAACTCACCATTATTTGCGTTATTATTTGTGCACAGTATCCACGCTGTTACCATGGTTACTATATAGTAGTTTCATGCAAAATAAAACAAACGAGAAGAAAATAATTTCTTGTGTTTTCAAATGTGTTAACAAAATAAAAATGGCTATGTGTGCGCTAGTAGTAGGCCTATATGTATACGATAAAAGAACGTCTTTGCGTTTTCAATACGGAGTGATATATAAAAATGTTTCGTTAATAAATAAATCTTTTTTTTTTTTATTAATTGATCTAATTCTGCCGTGCAAAACCAGAAGGTAGTAAAGTAAGCAGATACTGCCTTCGTAGAGCAGGATTGTCTCACTCACTCTTTTTCGCCATGTATACAGAACATAGCGACATAGCAATCTACAATTCAGCACACGTTGTCACCTAAGGGTAATTGATTCATCAATGCTGGAAGGAGAGATAGCATTCTCGTCTCGAATTTTGAAACCTTTTTCTGGAAGGCGTTGTCATCTTCTCACTTGGTTTTCTTGGCCCAGTTTAGCCTGTGCATGAAGTGACAAACCCATTCATCCATTCAATCATTCATTCATTTGCCATTAATAGTATACACCGGCGGTTACAGAGGCAGGCACCGCCGGCACCCTACCCCCCGTTCAGTGTCCCAAAAACGAAAAATACGACTATATTTGGGCCGAAAGAATAGCTCTAGAATGCACAATTTGGAGCCTTATATTTTAAAATTTCCCCTGGGGAGCTCCCTGACAACTATAGAGCATAGAGGGTGGGGTTTCACTCTGACTGATGTGGCGTGTATACCTTCTGGAAAAAAAATCGGTGATATCGGCCCAAACCCCCCCCCCCTTCCATCAGTACAATGCAGGCTGGTACCGACATAGGCATACCAATCTATAACTCCGCACCTTACAACGCTATTGAATTGATTTATCCCTGTGCTGGATGGGACTGGACGTTTGTTCCCGTTATGGAGATATCGGTCACGGATACGGTCTCCGTACATGACTGCACAGAAAACACGACACGCTGAGTACACCAACGGTGTTTTAATATGGGTCCATTGTCTACGACGCTAGCCCAACATTAAAACAACATTGGGTCAGCGCCTTTTGTTTACAGGTTGGTTGTAAAGGTTGAATTTATTAATAATAAACAGCAAGCACGAGACTCATGTTGACCCAATGCTGGTTTAATGTTGGGCCAGCGTCACAGACGCTGGCCCAACGTTAAACCAGCATTGAATCAATATTCCATATTTACCGGGATGTACCACAGCATTCACAAGACCAATGTTGGTTGAATGTTGGCCCATCTCTGTCCCAACATCTAATCAGCATTGTCTCCCACGTGTCACTGGATATGCAGAGACCGCGTGCAGTACAACATCTGCCGGGGTAGGCCTATAGGAGAATGCGCCACAGAGCATGGTACAGCATGCAGAGAAGATGGCGAAATAAGTCGATCTGGAGATATTATAGCTGGATATTTCGTGATAATTTAATTATAAGTGTTCTATCTTTGTAAGGTTAGTGTTGAGTGAAAAACCCCGAATGTCAACGTGAGTCGTCAGAATGTGACGTCTGTAGACGTCAGATTCTGACGACTAATGTCGATCCCCGCACTGTAAGAGTAAAAATATTTACAATGGTCGTATACCCATAGCATAGGTATTTAAATGAGGCAGAAAGAGCTAACTAAGAGACCTAGCTACTATTTGTTTAAGGTTCGTAATAGGTCATAGATGCTCAGGCCTATAATTAGTTAATCCAATAATTCATTCAAGATAGACCCCGAATGCTTAATATCATCATGCAATTGAAATTGTGTCACAACTTCAAGTGGGCAAAAGCCAATCTAATAAATTTAATGCTCATTTCTTCTTCATTTTGAATTGTTCGAAAGTCAAATGAAAAGCTTGAAAACGACTACAGATGCGATTAGCAAGTTAACCCTTTCAGCGCGGGGACCGATATTAGACGTCTGAAACTGAGTCTATTGACGTCAGATTCTGACGTCTAATGTCGATCTGCGCACTGAAAATGTAAACTATTTATTATAGTCGTAGACCCAAAACATAGGTCTTCAAATGAAGCAGAAAGAGCAAAGTAAGACATTTATGATGATTTCAAATTGAAAAAACCCTTTGGTCTCCATGGTTAAAACAAGTTTAAAACCAAATAAAATGACAATGAGTTTGATATTTTGAGGATGCTTAAACTGTAGAGTTGGTCTACTTGTAATTTTCACAGAGGACATTTGCAAATTTTGCTGTTTGGCCTATATTGTCGTGATTATTAGAATTAGTTTGATATTTTGAGGATATAATATGCTAAACTGTAGAGTTGGTCTACTTGTCATTTTCCCAGAGGATATTTGCAAATTTTGATGTTTAAAATACGACTATATAATAGTCGTAATTATGGCAGCGAAATGGTTGAACACATCGGTCAATGCACCTTCTAAACTCTTATCATGACCCGTCTATTATTAGGCAGGTCTACCTGTGACAGCTTATTATGGTGGAACACGCCAATCAATGTCACCATCGCATCCATAAATCTGTAATGTTTCTTAGTGTACAGGACTGTTATTGATCAATTAATGGACGCCATCGGTTTAGGCATATCGCAGGAATAATGGCCCAAATCCATGGATAGTGCTGCTTCTGAAGACGCTGTCATACCAACTATCGCTCCCTTGAAATTGAAAACTAAATTATCAAATTGAGTTTTATTATCAAGGGATTTTTATATTTCGATCGTGTTTTGCTCCGCGATGCGCTGTTTTATGGATCTTAACTGACGTTATAATCAAGGTTAAATGGTTTAACTTGAAATAACGCCTTTTGTTCGTCACAGAATTCAAGATGGTTTTATTTTAATCTTAATCTAAATTACCTTTTCACAACAACTAAATAACTATATTAGCAAGATGTGCTACGGTTACTTAAACAGGTTTAGATTATAAAACATGTCTAGATTTTAAACGCATTTTTAATTTATTTCTGGAATACGGCGTTAGCTATACGGAATACGGCGTTAGCTCATCGGTGTTGGCTCTATCACTGGAGTTAAGCAACGCCGGGCCCGGTCCATAATTGGATGGGTGACCGCCTGGGACTGCGAGTACCAGGTGCTGTATACACTAGGACATCGTGCAGCGATGTCGTGTCGTGGGGCTCAGAAAACCACGTAGATCAGATGGCTCGTCTGACTGACTTTGAGTTGGACGTAAAATAACCTCAATGGACATAGGCGTAGTTTCCATCCGGCGATACCCCGAAAAATCCACAATGTGGTGCGATAGCACCCGTGGCGCGATAGCACAATAGTGCGTACTGCCACGTAACATACAGATACAGATACAATGTCAGTTTCAAATTAAATTAGATCAAATCCCAACAAACACGAGACCTTCACCCAATGCTGGTACAATGGGACGGTTGGCCAACATTGTACCAACATTGGGTGAAGGTCTCGTGTTTGTTGGGAATGCAGCGGCGGATTTGAAGAAGACTAAAATAATTTGGAAAAAACAGAGGCCAGAGTCTAAACCCTGGCCTCTGTTTTTTCCAAATTATTTAAAAAATCCCCTAAATTGCCCTAAATATGCAAAAGAATTGGGACTGGCTAAACCCCGGGCAGAACAAACGAGAAACTAAGGAGAAAAGACAATCGCATAAAAAAGCGAGACAAAAAAATAAGCAATTGAAGTTGGAGTTAAAAAGAGATTGTCCCTTTGTTCAGATCCTGGACCCCCCATTGATTCAGTATATAGTAGCGTTATTGCAGCACTTGCTTTTTTTTGCAACATGCGTACTCCTGTAAATATTACATATTGTTATACAACTCGATTTAGAGAGTAGATAGTGTTTCTTTTCTGTGTTCGACGAGGTCCTGACGTGTAACAACTAACCAAAGTATCCATAGAAAATAGGAAAATTAAAGTCACAATTACACTCCAAGCCATATTGGCAGCGAATTTCATTGGCTAAATTATATAATTCACAATATACTATTAGACAATTTGTTAAATCAGTTAATTTTTTAAAATTACATTGCTGTGAAAAATTCCAAAGCGAGTTTTATCTCAAGATAAATGGGAATTATCAGAAAGGGGTAGTAAGAGGGGCGCAGTGTTCAGAGCGGCGCATGGTCAGTTGAACACATGGAAAAACATTTATATATAGGCCCTATTTATGTTTCTACACTGAAGGGATTATCTCTACACAATGATTCCGGAGCCCCCCCCCCCCCCACACACACACACATATAGCCATTGTTGAACTCAGGTTGAACAAAGGGACGACTTGATGTTGAATTATTAAAGGTTGTCATATGCTCTTCCGCACCAAGCCTAACCGCACATGACTATCACTCCCCCCCCCCAGCCCCGCAGGATCGTAGTCAGGGTGAAAAAACAGGCGAGGTGAGGCCGAGTGCCGAGCGAACAATTTTGAGAAGCCACGAACTCTGAAATATATAATTCATGTTAACAAATAAGAACATGTATGAAGACAGACGAGGCAACTGCTTCTTCTGCGTTATGCCAACTACCCCCCCCCCCCCCCCAAGATGGGAGGGTGGGTTCAGCGCGTTTCTTGCTTGCTTGTTTGCTTGTTTGCTTGCTTACTTGTTCGCTTGCTTGCTTGCTTGATTTCTTGCTTTCTTGCTTGCTTGCTTGCTTGCTTGCTTTTTATTTCTTGCTTTCTTGCTTGCTTGCTTGTTTGCTTGCTTGCTTGCTTGCTTGCTTGCTTGATCGCTCGCTTACTAACTATGTCAGCAAGTATAATTGAATATTAGTTTCCCTACATTTACAGCACAGAAAATGAATGAATAAGGTCTTGAAAAATCGTGGTCATTAAACACGATAAAAAAATCCAGCATAAATGAAACGTCATAATGTACATCATCATGCATGGAGGCGTTGGCTCAATGTTGTGGCGAAGTTGGCGATTCTGGTCCACGCTACTCGCAGTTAACCAAGCAAATAAATTATCATTATCAGGCATTGTATTTTGAATTTATATACAATGATGTATTTTTCAAAGATTCAAATGTAATTTTTTGCTGCATTAATTGTTTCACAGAAGTTTTATATTCTATATGTTGCACTATATCACAGAGGTTTCAATTTTTATGTTGCATTGTTTCACATATGTTATGGTTCATTGCTCAACATAGGCTTTATATAATATGTTTCATTGTTTCACAGATATTTTATAGTTTATGTTGCATTGTTTCACATGTTTTATGTTGCATTGTTTCACAGAGGTTTATAATTTATGTTGCATTGTTTCACATGTTTTATGTTGCATTGTTTCACAGAGGTTTTATAGCTTATGTTGTATCGATCAACAAAGTTTTTTTTATTTTTTGTAGCATTGTTTCACAAAGGTTGTATATATTTTATGTTGCATTGTTTCCCAGAGGTTTTATACTTTATGTTGGTTGTATCGTTTTTTAATTTTATTTTCACAGAGATAATGAGTGACACCAAGACAACAGACAGGATTGAGGCGTTATGGAGGATGTTGGCAGGTCTACCAAGCTGCAGAAATAAGGTAAAGAAATTATCAGGAATATTCAGAGCACCCCCCCTTTAAGCCCGAATTTACCCCTTGTCATCTTCATGCACTACAATAAGCCGCGAATTTCTGACTGAATTACCAAATTGCAGTGGATGAAGATGACTTGAAGTGGGTGTCAAATGATAAGAAATATAGACCCACCGTTATATTATTAAAACAATTCCATGAAAATGCTCGTTCTTAAATCCCTAGGTTTGAGAAATGACGTGAATCAAAATGATGCATTGATGCATCGTGAGAGTTTAAAGGGTTAAGGGGTCGAAAACCCACCACTTGGCTAGTTTAAAACCCACCACCTTGCTAGTTTAAAACCCACCACCTAGCTAGTTTAAAACCCACCACCTTGCTAGTTTAAAACCCACCACCTAGCTAGTTTAAAACGCACCACCTATCTAGTTTTAAACCCACCACCCAGCTAGTTTAAAACCCACCACCTAGCTAGTTTAATACGCACCACCTATCTAGTTTTAAACCCACCACCCAGCTAGTTCAAAACCCACCACCTAGCTAGTTTAAAACCCATCACCTAGCTAGTTTAAAACCCACCACCTAGCTAGTTTAAAACCCACCACCTAGCTAGTTCAAAACCCACCACATAGCTAGTTTAAAACCCACCGCCTAGCCAGTTTAAAACCCACCACCTAGCCAGTTTAAAACCCACCACATAGCTAGTTTAAAACCCACCACACAGCTAGACTAAAACCTACCACCTAGCTGGTTTGAAACCGACCACCTAGCTAGTTTAAAACCCATCACCTAGCTAGTTTTAAACCCACCACCTAGCTAGTTTTAAAACCCACCACCTAGCCAGTTTAAAACCCACCACCTAGCTAGTTTAAACCCACCACCTAGCTAGTTTGAAACCCATTACCTAGCTAGTTTAAAACCCACCACCTAGCTAGTTTAAAACCCACCACCTAGTTTCACTCAAAAAGTCTAGACTCGCCTATAGCTGTCGTACCGTAGCAATAGTTTATATATTTATATTTTCTATTGTTAAACTAAGTATTTTAATAATCAAAAGTCAAAGTTTAATAATTGTCTCTGCACCTGACAAGGTTTGATATTGTAACTCTAGTCATAATAATGTCAAGCATAATGATGTTCCATCTCATTTTTAATTTACCTAGGCTCTCATTGTAGGCCTACAGCAACGATGACATGAAATTGCACCATTTGTTGTTATTTTTTCAGGGAGGGGAGCATACCCCCGTACCCTCAGCATGGACTGCCCTGTCAATTAACTTTTCAAAAATGTAAACTTCCCCTTGTTTTTTTCTGGATACGCCATTTTAACTAAAAACACAGCAAGCACAAACATTACCAGGGACGTTAAATCGTCAAAGGGTTTTTACAATTTGAAATCATCATAAATGTCTTAGTCAGCTCTTTCCGCTTCATTTGAATACCTACGGCCTTTTAGTGCGGTGACCGACTTAATTCAGACTTCAGAAGCTGACGTATGGACGTCAGATTCTGACGTCTAAATTTGGTCCTCGCTCAAAGGGTTAGCCTTGACCATTGTTTCAGGGTATTTTATTTTGATGCGTTACATTCCCTTGAGTGATTTTTTGGAAGGGACTTATAACACGGAATTTTTTTATTTTGTATAAGTGGTGGTTGTTTAACCTTCACTTTTTTAGTTGCTGAATGGAAGGTTATACTTAACCTTGACCTTGGTGTTATGTAATTGATTCTGATGGTGATAATTGTAACGCAGAATTTGTTGGTGTTGGTTTTGTTAGTGGAGCTTATGAAATTGTTTGATTGGTGTCGGTGTGGATTCGTGAATCTTATAAATCTAATTTTTCTTCCAGGTGAACATGGTACCATTAAATCTTCACCCACTTGAAGTTGTGTCTTGTTGCAGCGACTCACAACTGCAAGTGGGTGAACATTACTCACATATGGGCATTTTTTAATTTAAAGTATTTGCCAGTCTAGTAAATGTTATACTAATTTCTCAGTTATTTAATAGTTAACAATGAGCGTTGATTTAGGTGATTATTGAGTGATGTTGTTTAACCTTTGTTCTAGGTGTTGGTTTAGATGATGATATTAACCATGACCTCTGTTCCTGATGTTGGTTCAGATGATGATATTAACCATGACCTCTGTTCCTGATGTTGGTTCAGATGATGATATTAACCATGACCTCTGTTCCTGATGTTGGTTCAGATGATGATATTAACCATGACCTCTGTTCCTGGTGTTGGTTCGGATGATGGTATAGACCACGACCTTTGTTCTAGGTGTTGGTTTAGATGATGATATTAACCATGACCTCTGTTCCTGATGTTGGTTCAGATGATGATATTAACCATGACCTCTGTTCCTGATGTTGGTTCAGATGATTATATTAACCATGACCTCTGTTCCTGGTGTTGGTTCGGATGATGGTATAGACCACGACCTTTGTTCTAGGTGTTGGTTTAGATGATGATATTAACCATGACCTCTGTTCCTGATGTTGGTTCAGATGATGATATTAACCATGACCTCTGTTCCTGATGTTGGTTCAGATGATTATATTAACCATGACCTCTGTTCCTGATGTTGGTTCAGATGATTATATTAACCATGACCTCTGTTCCTGGTGTTGGTTCGGATGATGATATTGACCACGACCTTTGTTCTAGGTGTTGGTTCAGATGTTGATATTAACCATGACCTCTGTTCCTGATGTTGGTTCAGATGATTATATTAACTATGACCTCTGTTCTTGGTGTTGGTTCGGATGATGATATTGACCACGACCTTTGTTCTAGGTGTTGGTTTAGATGATGATATCAACCATGACCTCTGTTCCTGATGTTGGTTCAGATGATTATATTAACCATGACCTCTGTTTCTGGTGTTGGTTCGGATGATGAAATTGACCACGACCTTTGTTCTAGGTGTTGCCTGTTGGTTCAGATGATTCGATCATATTCCCGATGACATTTGTTCCATGTGTTGGCTTAGATGATGACATTAACTATGACCTTTGTTTTATGTGTTGGTTCAGATAATGATATTAACCATGACATTTGTTCCAAGTATTTGCCAGTCTAGCAAATGTTATACTAATTTCTCAGTGATTTAATAGTTAACATTGAGCGTTGATTTAGGTGATTATTGAGTGATGTTGTTTAACCTTTGTTCTAGGTGTTGGTTCAGATGATGATATTAACCATGGCCTCTGTTCCTGGTGCTGGTTCAGATGATTATATTAACCATGGCCTCTGTTCCTGGTGTTGGTTCGGATGATGATATTGACCACGACCTTTGTTCTAGGTGTTGGTTCAGATGATGATATCAACCATGACCTCTGTTCCTGATGTTGTTTCAGATGAATATATTAACTATGACCTCTGTTCTTGGTGTTGGTTCGGATGATGATATTGACCACGACCTTTGTTCTAGGTGTTGGTTTAGATGATGATATCAACCATGACCTCTGTTCCTGATGTTGGTTCAGATGATTATATTAACCATGACCTCTGTTTCTGGTGTTGGTTCGGATGATGATATTGACCACGACCTTTGTTCTAGGTGTTGCCTGTTGGTTCAGATGATTCGATCATATTCCCGATGACATTTGTTCCATGTGTTGGTTTAGATGATGACATTAACTATGACCTTTGTTCCATGTGTTGGTTCAGATGATGATATTAACCATGACATTTGTTCCATGTATTACTTTAAATTATATTAACCATGACCTTTGTTCCAGGTGTTGGTCTGGATTGTGGTACTTCTACTTCTGTCATCAGTTCTTTTGAACAAACTGATCAGTCAAGCTCTACATTACCAGGCATTGCAAATCACAACAAATACATCTAAACGTAGTCTTACTACAATACTAAACTCTGTGATAATCAATGAAAATCAAAATATTATCAATAGAACTGTGAATTTGCAATCAAAACAATTGATAGATGATTCACATGTGCAGAATTGGCCATCATTGTTTCATTATATGTCAAGGGCAAGCGATGCCTACCATCATCCGCATTATCTATCAAAATTCATACGAAATCAGTCAAAAGTTGAATGGCATGGGATTGAAAACAAAGAAAATCTAGATCATCCTAATAAACGCCCTGATTGGAGTGGAGATGCAAGTATGTTTAATAGAACTGCATATTTTCAATCAGGGAGAGTGAATGAAGACACAGACACACGTGTGGTAAATATACCTGTAGTTTCACAACCAGGAATAAACACAATAAAAAAAACGAAAATAAATTCTCCTCGACAGAATTATCAAAATATGACTATGCAAAATAGGACAAGTCATTTGTCTCATAAGAAAATGATTAATGTAATAAACAGTGATAATGGGACAGCGGAGTCATCGAAACATCTGACAGAAAATAAACTTAAAATGAATCAGTTACCAAAATATTTCATGAAGGAAAACAAGACCAAAGTTTCCCAAGGAAAGATAAGCACCAGACGCAAACGTGTGAGGAAGCGCAAAAATAAGCTTTCACGCGGTGAAAATATCAAAAAAGATAATATTCATAACTTAACATCGTTTTTGAAGCCTGTAGAAGTTAATGATAACTCCCATCCTGATAATCTTGCAACACAGTATACAGGTGTTCAACAAATGATGCAGCCTGAATTGTCTACAAATCTCACTTTTGATAAACAGAGGACTAACGTTTCTGGTGTCAGCTTCGATACATCAAAATATCCAAGTAAGTATTATATTATAAATAATAAACTGTGGTGGAACAGCCAACAAGCAAGAGATAGCGTTTTAAGTTTCTTATTTACAATATTTAACATGTCTTTTTTCGACCCTGCAAAATAATAGTTAATTACAATTATTATATGCGATTTTCTTTTTTTTCGATTGTTTTTTTTATGTTACTTGGAAAGGTTTTCCTCGTTCTGTTCATTAAGGTACACTAGAGAAGCTTCCACAAACATATCGAGTATGTATGTAGAACCTTCACTTATTTTACCTACTGAACAGAACTTTCGAATAAGAACGTCACTTTTTTCCGACACCACGAATGACTAAGATATAAAGATCTTATTCATTCTTGATGCGCGGCATTTAGGCCTAGAATAAGTGTTGTATATTCACACTGTATTTATTCGTTTTGTATTAGCTGTTATTAATGACCCCGGATATATTATCATTATTTATTTTATTTTATATGTTTTATATTATTTATGATCGAGAATAAATCGTGACACAATAGTGCTGTTTATATATATTGTCTGAAAGATAAATCAAGTTTAAATTAAAATAAACTTAAAATATTTTAGAAATTGTTAGGGTTGGCCTATTTCCAGTGATTACTTTTTTTATATGATTTCATGATCACAGGTGACTTGAGTGGAGAGACACAGGCTGAGAAGCGGCAGAGAATCAAAGAGATCTGTGAGCGTGTTAGACTGGGGCATTACAGTCTGCAGGGCAGAAAGGAAGACCCGACCTCACCAAGATGGCGGAAGCCTACCAAACATGGCAGCCTACTGAAGGCTATAGTCGACCACTATCATAAGGTGAGTGTAAAGGAAATGACCTCACCAAGATGGCGGAACCCTACCAAACATGGCAGCCTACTGAAGGCAATAGTTGACCACTATCATGAGGTGAGTGTAAAGGACTCAACCTCGCTAAGATGGCGGAACCAAACATGGCAGCCTACTGAAGGCCATAGTCGACCACTATCATAAGGTGAGTGTAAAAGACCCGACCTCACCAAGATGGCGGAACCAAACATGGCAGCCTACTGAATGCTATAGTCGATCACTATCATAGGGTGAGTGTAAGCGTAATTTATTTCCAATTGCAGCAATACAATAGTAACTCAAGGCTTGTCTGGCGATGGAAAACAATAGTAAGGGTTTTCTGACAAATTAACAAAGTGGTATATCATAGACAGGTTGTCTATGATATTGCTTATACCCTAGCAAAGGAGCAAGAACAGTAAATTCAAAATTGTTAGAAATAAATCACATAAAATATACCAGGGAACATTGTATAGTGGATGGTAAAAGAAAACAGGAGTTGTCTTTGGAGGATCATTTTCGCAGAATCTGTATGATTTTCATATCGAATAGATGTAATTGTTTTGTTGCACTTCGCTGCATCTCATCCGCAAATGTGTCATTGTGATATTAACCAATATAATGCTATGTTATAGAATTTATTTTCTAACCACCCAGTGGCGGAGCCAGCATAGGGCGTACCCGGCGTACGCCCCCCCCCTTTTTTGGTGAAAATATTGCATTTTCATGCATTTTTTTGAATAAAGTGAAGCTAACACCCCTTTTTTCAGCCAAAATGTGGCTTACGCCCCCTCCTCTTGCACATTCTGGATCCGCCACTGCCACCTGAAGTTGTCTGTCGCTATCGCGACCCACAACTTCAAATGGGTAAAAATGACTTTTACATGTAAAACTATATATAGGCTGCAATTTGAATCAAAGCATTTGCTGAGCAAATGCTTTGATTCAAAATGTAGCCTACATACATGTGTAAGTCATTTTTACCCAAATGTAAAACTATATATAGGCCGCAATTTGAATCAAAGCAATTGCTAAGCTAGCAAATTTTATCTTTATTTCTGTACAATTTGTCTTGTTCAAAGGACAAATATAAATGTTAAAAACGGCCATAACCCATGGTGGTGATTATTAGCTAGTTAGGGGATGAATACCAGTGTCTGTATTAGAGACACTGGTGACACGAGAGAATTGCTGAGTTACTAAATTTAATGTTCATTTTTTCTATTATTTGTCTTGTTTGAAGGATAATTTATATAAATGTTAAAAACGGCTATAACCCCTGGTGGTGATTATTAGCTAGTCAGGGGATGAATACCAGTGTCTGTAGTAGAGACACTGGTGACACGAGTGAATTGCTAAGTTAGCTAATTTAATGTTTATTTTCTCTATAATTTGTCTTGATTGTAGGACAAATATAAATGCTGAAAAAGTCTATGGCCCTAATTAGCAATTTAAAAGTTAAACTTTCTGTTTCCAAGGTCGTCTACTGTGATATTGGGAAGACTGGGACGTCCAGTTGGCATGCTGTGTTTGAAAACATGATGAAGCGCGAGCGCTCCAAACGGACAAGATTGTACAAGAAACACCCTTATAAACCATATAAGATCACTGAATATGAGAGATTTAGGTAAGTCTGATTTCAACAATTTTCATATAATTTGAATATTATTTCCCAATCTTGTCAGGTAACCTTTTTGGATCGCATCTATACACCCCGGTCACGATTTTGCAGCGGGGAGCACAGATAATTCCTAATCGATAAATAATAGTCTCGTATCACCTTGTTAATACTTGTGGTCTGTCATCTCGCCACCATTGAGCCGATGTAACCCATATTTCGCGCCATGGTGAACTGGGCTCAGAAAATAGCAGAGCCGGCAATTGGATTTATGCCTTTGAGGGCTAATGACACAATGAGTTTTGGAGATAAGCTTTATAGACGGCTGACAGATCAACCTGCTTGTGTGATGTGGTTTTATAGCAGGCGGGTGCAGGGGTTCCCAACGTTGATACATCAACTCTTGTATGTGTTTTTCCTGTCGGAATGAATGATTCAAAGTTGAAATACCTGAAGAGAGTCTAATATCACCCGATCACCTGCCACCACTGCAGGGGCGGATCTAATATCACCCAATCACCTGCCACCACAGCAGGAGCGAATCTAATATCACCCA
Source organism: Flabesymbios commensalis (assembly GCA_964017125.1). NCBI lineage: Eukaryota > Metazoa > Annelida > Polychaeta > Terebellida > Flabelligeridae > Flabesymbios > Flabesymbios commensalis. Next base: position 692,458 of record OZ024904.1, on the reverse strand, counting down.
ATCACCTGCCACCACTGCAGAGGCAGATCTAATATCACCCAATCACCTGCCACCACTGCAGAGGCAGATCTAATATCACCCAATCACCTGCCACCACTGCAGGGGCGGATCTAATAACACCCAATCACCTGCCACCACTGCAGAGGCAGATCTAATATCACCCAATCACCTGCCATCACTGCAGGGACGGATCCAGAATTTTGAAAAAAGACAGGGTTCGATTAAAAAAATTAGAAATGTAGGTGTCAATCATTTATTAGTTTGTTAGTTTTTATTATTTTTCAGTCTTCTCAGCTAATAATATAAATATTGTGGCAATGTTGACGGATGTTAAGGTAATTCAGGTTTTGAAAAAGGGGGGGGGGGGTGAGGACCCCATGATCAGGCCATGGTCATGGTTGTCAAAATGTCTAAACTTGCCTGGTACATTAACAGGTGGTTTCATTGCTATAATATCATTAGACGAAAGTATTTCAACAATGAAAGTTAAAAATGAATGATCACTGATGCAGGTTTGACTTTGGTAAAAACTCGGTGGTGGGATATCCTTTCAATTCCGACCATTTGCAATGTTTTCATTTGTTATATTGGTACTAACATATTGATTGGGATTTTACAAATAATTTTACAAACTTTAGTCAAGTGGGATTGGCTACCTAGCTTCACCTCACAATTTGAGTGAATGTGTGAATAAATAGCTGTGTGCAAATGTGAATAGATAGCTTATTCAAAGTATTTAAATTCAGTTGTCAGTGAATAAACAAAATATATATATATTTTTTCTGTCAGGTCATATTTCACACTGGGGTTTAATCGTCTAACCAGGGGACCAGACGCTCATGCTGAAGTCTTGGAGAATCTGCCTGATCCTAGAAATGACTACTTTAAATTCCTGGTTGTACGGCATCCCCTGGAGCGACTGGCAAGTGCCTATTTTAGCCGAGTCTACCATAAAAAGAAGACAACTAAGGTAACATTGTCAATGCAATAAAGTGCAATGCAATGCAATGCAATACCATGCAATATTATGTTACGCCATCAACTGTTTTGTAATATATTATTCTTAATTTTAATTTACTTCAGTTTTATAATGAGGTATAAGCGTTTACTGCATTATAATTATATATGTGTGTTTTCTCACAGCAAATGCGAGATGCTCATATGATGAGTGAAGAATCAAAATGGATGTCTTTTGAAGAATTCCTCAACTATGTGGTAAGGAGAGTTTCAAATGGAATATAGAATCATTATTGTCAAATAGTTTTTTTTAATATGGAATTATTGTATTATATATGTATATTTCAGTTAGTATTATGCTTGATTATAAGCCCAGGGGGCACTGCTTTCAAGTTCGGTATTGCGACATTTTTTCTTCGTGCATATATATAAATCCTCACACCAAAATTAAAATGATATGTCTGCCTATGGGAAGGTTAATATTCCAATCTGTCTGATAATATATAGGTAATAGATACCTCCAAGAATACGTCATAGAAACACACAAAAAAAAATATATGCATGTATATCAATGTCAAATATTTCTTATATAAAATCCTAAATGGAATATACTAAAATGTATTTAAAGTGTAGGCCACATTCACAAAGACCCGCTAAGCACATCCACTTTGCTAATGCCGTGACATGTAGGCTCAAAAAGTCGACGTCTTTGACTATGGTACACATACATATGCAGCATTTAAGTGATTTGTTTTGTAGGCTCTGGCAGATCACGAACTGACTGTGGGAAAGGATTATCATTGGCTCACATATCAGGTAAGTTAGATATCCGCATCATTTTTACTACAAGCTATTTAACCGTTATGATTATATTATACCCAAAGTCACACTAACTTGTAGCGCATGTTTTTCGCCAATGTCTCAGTCAATTTATCAACCGATTTTCATGATATTTTGCAAAGCCTATTTTTTAGTGCCCCGCCAAACACCCTGAAATTTCCCTTAGAACATATTGCATAGTTCAAAACTTAGAGCATCTGGCATGTAATGCAATACAGGGCTTAAACGGATTTTAATTTAACCAAGTTTTATGGGTTTATTAAGGGACGTCGAAATTAGAAAATACTACATGACAGATGGTCTAACTTTAAACTGATGAATATTTTCCCTGGACAATTTTATGGTATTTAGCAAGTGACTCAAAAAAGTCCCTGCTGAATTTGATGAAAATCAGTTTAAAATTGACTGAGAAATCGGCGAAAAACATGCGAAAGATAGCATGTTACGAGATAGTAGCCTAATGATAAATATGCCATTTGGTGAACATACGTGAGCTGTACAGGGATTGGAGTAGATAAGGCCTTTAACCCTTATAGCTATGGACTAAATAGACCATTGCTCACTTACAGTTGTCTTGCTACCTTGATTCACAACTTCAAATGACTAAATCTCCTTGATGACGTAATATGCCTACACATTTGCAATTGACTTGCAATTATATAATTTATGTTAGGCCTATGGCAAATATCTGTGTTCTGTATTCTGCAGTTCAAAGTGCAGAGATATTCACTTAACAAAAACGGTGACACAAGTGCTAAACTGAGACAGCTAGACAACTCTGTCTTCAAAAGCCACAGATCAGTAACTGCTTCTTTTACCATAAGCAGTTTCTGCTTTGTAGCTTTTGAGAAAACGTGTTTTTATTGTTAATTAAACTGTATTACTTTAAATTATATTTTTTTTTGTTAATATTAGCCTAATTGTGTGTCTTTGTCTTTTGTTTTTAGTCAAACTGTGAGCCGTGTTCTGTGGAATATGACTACATTTCTCACACGGAAACGATTGATGTAGATGCTTTGAAACTACTGCCTAAATTTAACGCAGATGATCAAATTGACAAATTTCCCCGACGTAACAAAGGCAATTCCAGCAGATCTAGCAATTACCTGAGTCTCTACCATAATGTGTCTCATCACGTGGTACAAGCTGTGATGGACAAATACCAGGTGGACGCAGACATGTTTGGATATAACTTTGACGATTATATCAAGAAATAAATGGAAAAGTTCATTTGATTTTGTGGATACTTACACTGTGCTAAAAGGGCAGCTTGCAAACATAACAAGCGCAATTTTATATAGGGTCTTCCATCTAGGCCCTACTGTAAAGATTATTATTGTAAAATTTGACGACAATTTCGATGATCTGACACTGATACTGAATGCATGCCGTTCACGTAGTCTAGTGAATGATGTTGCATATTATGATTGCTTATAATTAAATATTTTTAAACGTGTCATACTCTAACCATATAGGCCTACAGTATAGTTCTAAAGCGTAGAACGGGAGCATGAAAACGATTAAATGTACTATAGAAAGTGGTTAAATTTTATTCACTTTGGAACTTATTGTGAAACGATTGCGACGTTTCGACCTGCCTGCTGCAGATCTTGATCACGCATTGCCTTCTGCAGATCTTGATCACGCATTGCGTGATCAAGATCTGCAGAAGGCAGGTCGAAACGTCGCAATCGTTTAACACTAAGTCCCAAAGTGAGTACAATTTAATCACTTTCTATATGAATCTTGGAACCATGAATAACATATTCTCGACTATTAAATACACTGTTTTATCATTGATTATATTGTTCAACAGCCATGTTATTCAATTTTGTATATATGTTATCATTATTGCTTGTACATAGCTTACACTGCTCTGCAGAGACAAGAGGCAGTATATGCTTACTTGTATAGTAAGCAGATGCTGCTTTTTGCCTTTGCACGGCAGTACATATACATGTTTTAAAGACTCTTTTCTGATTATGCTGTATATATATTATTACTTTATTCATTATTACTTATGTATTTTGTATTTTTGAATGTTTGATGGCCCCAAGGAAGATGGGCAAATGCTCATTGGGTTTACCCTCTTTAAATAAAGATTTTATTATTATTATTATTATTATTATTATTATTATTATTGCCCAAATATTAGGGCCTATATACCAAGACGAAGGTGAACGTGAATCTTCAAGTTGCATGGTGTGTTTTAGCAATGGAATAATAGTGTGTTCACGCTCGCGCTGGCGTGGTTGTGCTTAGCGCTTTATACATCATGTACATAGGGGCTTACTATAGAAACATATATTTTTTTAATGTTTCTACGTTTTCCAGAATGTTTTTTTTGCTACTACAGAGGCTTATAATAATTATGTAATTATTTTGTCTCCGGTTTTTGAGCGGCTTGCTATTTTTGTTATATTTTTATTTCTACATTATTTGTAGATTCAGCAAAAGAATATAAAATGGGTTTTATCATTTTTAATGTTAAAACTTTTGATATAAAAACGTAAGCCTTGGCGTATTGTATGGCTGCTATATTATTACAGATACGATCACAGATCGGCTTTTCACTTAACAAACTTTTGTTATAGTTCTTCTTTTCTATTTTGATCATATATTTTTAATATATCTAATAAAACACCTGATAAATAGTTCTTGTGATATACGCCTATTTCATCAACTACTGTGATAATACCACAGAACTATGTACACTTCTGTGGATAATACATTTCTAGTCACTCTGAATGGTTTGTAGCACTAATAGCTGTACTTGTACCATTAAGACATCGAGCCTGGTGCGCTGTCCATTCACTAGGCGGCAATATCAACATTTACAATCGCTCGTTGTTGCTGTGAATGATGTGGAATAAATTCCTAAATAAATGCTTTTATTGTTCTTATGTTTATCGGTGTTTTGAAATTAAATCAAACAAATAATTTTGTAAAGCGAAAAAGCTATATCTTTATTTAAAAATGCGTGTAGTCAAAAACATTCGTGAAAATAATCGGTACCTTTCGAAGCTTATTTTGGCTGTGCTGTCTCTGCTAGACGCGTCACGGCGCCTGATTTTCTCGTTACTCTGGTTTCTCTTCAAACCACGCATAAATCTTTCGCCTTTTACTAAAGATTTCCGTGGAGAGGAACAACACAATGAGTCTATAGACTAATTTTTGTAGCCTTCACTTCTGTGACGGCCAATAAATAAAAAATAATATCTTCTTTGCTGATTTTAGATTAGTTCTGTAACTTTTAAAATTCGGCTGTGTGAACTTTTGAACCCTCACGATGCAGCTTTTGTAAAATCTCAGGTTATGTGTAGGTCCATCTTGCCGTATCAGGTCTGACCGTCAGACTACCAGTCTGACCTTGACAACAGGTGTGTGTGAAGCGGGTACGAAAATCAGGGGTGCGAGCAACATGAATATTCATTATGACGTCACCTGTTTACTGACTTCAGTGTGGAGGTCACACTCAGGTCAGATTGTTTGGGCCGCCTGAATCAACTGTGAATTGGCCAGGGAGGAGGAGGGAGGAGGGGGATTCTGAACGCATAGCACATATACGGGTTATCCAGGTTCTGCCGGTGGCAGACAACTGGATAGATGAAGATGGTGTAGGTCCTATCATTTCTTTATAGGATGCGGTAGGAAGCATAATATATGACGAAATTACCTGGACACTGTTTGTTTAGCGGTTTTGTTGGAGGGTTTTATGTATTGACTATTAACCTTTATCCTGTTTTATTAATTTGATATTAAAAACGATTATAATCATAGCTCCTTAGCACATAGAGGGTTAAAACATAGACAGGTTATATCGCATTAACCCTTTCAGTGCGGGGACCAACTATTCTGACGTCTAAAGTCGATCCCCACACCGATCCGTAGCCCCAATAGGCCTAGTGATTGTTGGGTGTATTGAGTGAATTGCTCAATTGATTTCTGCCATAACATTTTATAGGCCTATAGGTAGGCTATGTAAATAGTTAGGCTAAAAAGATATATAGGCTATGTTTAGTGTGCTAATCCATTATTGAATGAAAAATCCAGCTAAGAGGCCGTCGTAAAGTTCATAGTGTTCCAAAATAAAAACATGGTTCGTATTGGATTTGACCATTCCCCTCCTAGTATGAAAGAGAACATTGCTTTTTTTGCGAAGGCTCCTATAATCTCAAGCTTTGCATTTGGCCGTTACTTTTGATATTTTTTCTTGCTTTCATTTTTGCAAAATTACCAATGCTTTGCACATTCACCAGAGGGCAATGTTAAGCTCTTGTCGTGTAGGAGAGTCACCTGGTGAGTAAAAGACACATCCTTGTTATTTCTTGTTTACCACCATCCCGGCAAACACGGGGCATTCGTCCAATGCTGTTTCAATATTCTGAGCAGTGCATTCTACATGTAATTCACCCCAAACACAGACTCTAAATCATATGATTATCCGGTAATAGCGGATGATTTGCATATTTTATGTTGATTACATGTCAACATGTCAGCTCCTTGTAGTCCTCAACAAAATAAAAAAATTATGCTGAGCCGTTCTGAATGTAATATAATATTCCGGGATGGCGTTTTTTTTCAAGAATACGGCGGCCAGTTTGAAAAATAAAAAAGTATATTTCTGGGGACTCTTTAATTTATCATTTAGAGGTTATCCCTCTATCATTTCATTTTTTTCTAATTCTCCTGCACTATAATGTAAAATAAAGTGAAATATACGTTATTATTGAAATACACAGCACACTGTGTTGTCCCAGCGGCTGGCAGTGTATTATGGAAAGTGCTACGATAGAATTGAGTTTTTTAAACTATAGAGGGGGTAACTTGTAACTAGGGGCCTAGTTACAGATTACTCCCGGGGTGAACCTGAACAGGGAGGTAGGCCAAATCTAAAACTGTTACACACTTTTTCCATTGGGAAAAACAGGAGAACAAATAGAAGTGATGAATGACAAGATGTTTTTATTAATTCCCTTTTATTAAAAATACCCCACGCGATAGGACCTACATAAATGCGTTGCTAGGACTCAAAGCGTTAAATAAAAAATGTTTTATTTCAACCCTTTAAGCGCTAGGTACGGCTGTAGTCGTTTTCAATAGACCTATGTTTTATAAGCAAATTAAATCGATGTTATTGGGAACGAAATAAGTGTTTAAACATCCAGATTTACAAAAGTTTTGTCCCAAATTAAGCAAATATGAATACTTTTCACCCACTTGAAATTCAATAGTTCAATAGTTTATTGTCACAGAAAACAAAACAAAAAACAAGTACAACGTATCAACATAGAAAGTGGTTAAATTTTAATCACTTTGCAACTGAGGGTGAAACGATTGCGACGTTTCGCTCTGCCTCTGCGCAGAGCGAAACGTCGCAATCGTTTCACCCTCAGTTCCAAAGTGAGTAAAATTTAACCACTTTCTATTATGAATCTTGGAACCATGAATATTCTCAACGTATCAACATATACTCAGCGTAACTGACAAAACGGAACTGACGCCCAGTGGCGTATGCGTCCTCTTGTAGGTCGCGGTAGCGAGACACAACTTCAAGTGGGTGAAAAATTAAATTATTTAATCCAGCGATTTTGAAAGGGTTGATAATCACCACCAACACAGCAGATAAATGAAATGAATTGAATCGGGCTATAGGCCACCTTTGTGCACATATAGGCTAAACTGGGCCAGGAGAACCTCCTGAGGATGGTGAGATAATTGAGATGACACTGTCCTCCAGAAACAGGATTCGAAATTCGAGCCCTGGCTGTCTGAGCACTCTACCTCTCGGTCACGGATGCTCCCCACAATACTGACTTTCACACGTGAATGTGGAAGAAACATTTTTTGTTTCTTTCAAACCGCCGAGACCGTGAACAGAACTCCGAACTCCGGCGTGAAAGGCAGCGGTGCTAACCACCACCCTAGGGCAGCCGCCCACACAGCAGATGGTGGCCCAGCATTGGGCCAACGTCACGTGTTTGCTGGGTTCATGTAGCTCGTTATAACGTCCTGTTTAATATTCGAAGCTTGTTCGCCGCGTCTCAGAGGGTGTTACCCTGGCTGACTCTTATCGTGGTCATGTTTGACCTCTGAGGAAATAGAGGTTAGAGGTCACCACACAAACCATGTCACTAGTTAGTCAGAACAATACCAGGTGTCGCTGGGGTGGCTGATTACATTTGACGTACACGCGCTCCAGTCACTCTATATCGACATTCTCAGCACCACATCCCCATTTCCGTTATATTTGACAGCTCTGGCATTGAGATAATATTTATTGTTTTAATATTAACATTTGTATTAGCAGTAACGCTAAATAAATGTACTTCTCTGTTCTTACCCAGTCAGTACCAGTTGGTATATGTATCCTTCATTGTAATCTATAATTAATAATATAATTATCAATTCAATTCAATTAAAAACTTCCATAGCGCTTAACTTCTCAGAGAACCGAGTTCAGAGGCGCGACAAACCAAAACGATATTCAAGAAGTGTCCATATTAAAGC
>OZ024904.1:656651-676651 GCA_964017125.1 Flabesymbios commensalis | reverse complement strand
TTAAAGAAAATTTGGCATATATCAGAAATTGAATAATATGTGATGAAGTGAATTCATCGCAAACAAGTATTTCTTTTTCAGTGGCATTTTATAAGGTTTGAATTTAGCTGAAACCGTTCAAGGTATTTAATACAAATGAAATGAGATATTTGTGATATATTTTGTGGTGGATAATAATTTAATCTAATCATCTATTTTAGGAGATTTCTTTTTCTCATTCACAGTAATATTTGTCGTCATTTGAAGCTGGAAATTGCGTCAGCAATTCCAGCTTCAAATGACGAAAAACAGAAACAAACAATCGCGTCAGGAAGACACAGCTTCAATTGTGACTAAGTTTAATTGAATAACTTGGCATTTAAAGGGTTTATGTGCAATGGCTGACACATTCATTTCATTATTTCACTGTCCCAGTAAATCTAGGGTCAAACGGTTTCTCTGCGGCGGAAATTGGTTGCTTAACCAAAACCGCGCCTGGAAATCCATAATCCTGAACCATCTTGGCACACGCTCGCTGGCTGTCTTCATATGGCGGTCATAATGGTAGCCTACATCAGGTCATCTATTTGTCTGACATTTAGGGCTGTTTATTTATGGAATTAACTTTTTCCGAACGTCCCACTCTTTCATCTCCACAGCCCTTCCTTTATATTAACCCTTTAAACCCCCATCAAGCCTCAAGGCATCACGACATTGTTATTATATTCCTGAAAAATGACATGGCCCTTGTTCTAATGAAATTAAATGAATGGGGCTTTATGCCACCTTTGTGCACATATAGGCTGAACTAAGCCAAGAGAACCTTTCGAGGATGAACACTGCCATGCCCCCCCGATTCAGAATTCGAAATTCGAGCCCTGGCGGTCTGAGGCCGAGCACGCTACCTCTCGGTCATAGAGGTTCCCCACAATATTTAATCATTATGAGTGAGCGAGGAAGACATTCTTTTGTTTCTTTGAAACTTGAAGGCCAGGCCCGGAACCCCCATATTTTTCTAAATTTTACCTCTTGACCCCCCCCCCCCCTCCCCTCGACGGAATGCTGCGCACGCTTCTGCAGGGTGGGGTTCGAACCCACTTTCTAAACAGGCAGCTTTAACCACTGTACCAGGGCCCCTGCCCTTTGTTTCCATGTGAGCAGTGACATGATTTTATATTGGTGTAAACGATGATCGATAATCGATGATCGGTCGTTTGGTACACCAATTATGATTATCAATTATAAATATAAATGATCGGCACAGGGGCCAAGGATCAGTGGGTTCAGTTTGACTGTCTTGTTCAGCTCCCATATTGTATAACCCTTACAGCCCAGAGATCGACTTTAGACGTCAGAATCTGACGTCTATAGACGTCAGATTCTGACGTCTAAAGTCGACCCCCGAACTGAAAGAGTGAAATATTAATAATGGCCGTAGAACCATAACATATAAGTATTCAAAAGAAAGCGGAAAGAGCTAACTAAGACATTTATGATGATATTAAATTGAAAAAAAATTGTAAAAATATTTCAGTGCTTTAAGGGATGGTGTAGCGCTGTGGCTGATGTTGATAACACTGTTATTTTACACATTTATGTCCCCAGTTCAAGAAAACTCAACCGATCATCAGTGATAACAGGTTGGTTATAACAACAAATTCAAATTCAAATTCAAATTCAAATTCAAATTCAAATTCAAATGAATGAATGAATGAATGAATGAATGAATGAATGAATGAATGAATGAATGAATTGATGAATGAATGAATGAATGAATGAATGAATGAATGAATGAATGAATGAATGAATAAATGAATAAATGAATGAATGAAAAAATGAATTAATGAATGAATGAATGAATGAATAAATGAATGAATGAATGAATGAATGAATGAATGAATGAATGAATGAATGAATGAATGAATGAATAAACTTCTAAGGCGTCTAAGTCCCTGTTTGACAAGCTCAAAGGCGCTTCAAACCAAATCATAGTCAAGAATCGTGTCCAAGGTCAGTCAAAGTCATCAAAGTAACCAATCATCCATTATAAAATTTCAACCAACCAAAAAAATCACTAAATAAAGCGCTATGATCTCAAATTACTTACATTTGAAAAACTTTAACCCTTTAACCGCCGGTGCCGCATATATTCGGGTTTTCATTTTTATTAGCGCATTAAATACCACATTTTAAATATGTTCAAGATAAAATGTGACATCAACCAGCAAGATTTGAAAAGAGTTGATCTCCATTTTGTCAAATCTGAATAATTTTCACTCACTTGAAGTTGTGGATCGCGTCAGCGAGACACAACTTCAAGTGGGTGAAAATTCAAATTGAATAATTTGGCGGTTAAAGGGTTATTACAAACATATGATAATCCAACAAATGTAAAGCTTTTAGATTCTAATTTTTTTGTTTTAAGGACAAATAAAAAGGAAAAACTGCTCAAGATGCGATTAGCACCTTAGAGCTGGAAATTACGTCAGCTTCAATTTAAATGCAGGAAAAATAGAAAAAAAACAATTTAGCAGCACAAAGGTTTACCCCTTAAGCATCAAGCACGAAAATAGGCGTTTTTAATCAGTTTATTGGTAAATCACACTTATTGGTTATGAAATGAATGTTTAACCCTTAAAGCGCTGAATTAATTTGTAAAAAACATCGCAACCAAAGGGGTTTTTTCAATTTGAAATCAGCATAAATGTCATAGTTAGCTGTTTCTGATTCATTTGAATTCCTATGTTATGGGTCTACGGCCATTATAAATATTTCTACTCTTACCGTGCGGGGATCGACTTTAGTCGTCAGAATCTGATGTCAACAGACGTCAGATTTTGACGACTAAAGTCAATCTCCGCACTGTAAGGGTTAAACATCAAGATTTGCAAATGTTTGGTCTCAAATTAAACAGATAAGAGTAATTGTACTGAATTGTCGCCCACATGAAGTTGTGGGTCGCGGTAGCGAGACACAACTTCAAGTGGGTGACAATTTCGCGCTTTTGGGGTTAAAGGGTTTATATCTGTCATATCTGATGTATTCATTTCATTCATTTTCATTCAGCCACAGTAATCTTGTAAAACGGTAAATTTTAGGCATCGCCCGAATTATATTGTTAGATTCAATTAGCATCAACCACACTGACGCTTTAGAGTGAAGATATACATACAAAAACGATTGAATGACCAATATGTCTAGAGCGATAATGTAAGCAATCAATAAATTTTTCATACACTTTCACGTCAGCCAGTTTCGCCGCATAGTCGTCACTGTGGTGTTGGTTTCTGCAGAAACCGGAAATGATTCGCGGTGAACAGACGTACTCAAATATCAATTTTAAAGACGTTTCAAATAAAATGCCACAAACTGATCATTATATTAGATGTTCGGTCAATCAAACGATTAAATTACGAAGATGTTTGATTTTCATTTTGTCATTTGGAGCTAAATGAGTGACTGTATTGCTGCGGTACACTAAGTTTTCACTGATATACACATATCGGGACAGAAAAAAGTTCCAAATAGAGACTATGCCCTATTACTTCACCGATTTTCATGAAATTTTGCAAGGACTATTTTCGAGTCCCCCGCCAAATTCAGTGAACATTTCATTTAAAAGTAATGCTTAGTCCTTCAAGTTAATGTAACGACGACTGTATCATTCTGATAATATGTTTAAATGTAACATGTCATATGCATGTTTTTAATTTGAACAGTTTGGGGCTATTGGTTTGGCTAAATATACTGTTGCCTTGCATCACCACTCGCACTTGTTTTCTTCATATGCCAGGCCGGCATTCATGTGCATGTTTTAATGTGTAAGCACGAACCAGAAAAATGTCTAATGACCGTTGGCTCAATGTGGGGCCAAGGTTTTATACATTGGCCCCACATTGAGCCACCCTTCATGTCCAGATGGAGATGCAGGAATCGGGAGGTTTGTCAAATCGATGGAGGAAGTGTACAGGGTGTGTCTAAACATGGGATGGTTCAGGCAAATAAAAAAGCTGCAGGACACGTGTCCGTGGACAGCCCACACCGCTAAGATGTGGGCTGTGGATTGAGCCATGGGCAGCCCACACCGCAAAGATGTGGGCTGTGGATTGAGCCGTGGACAGCCCACACCAATAAGATGTGGGCTGTGGATTGAGCCGTGGACAGCCCACACCGTAAAGATGTGAGCTGTGGATTGAGCCGTGGACAGCCCACACCATAAAGATGTGGGCTGTGGATTGAGCCGTGGACAGCCCACACCATAAAGATGTGGGCTGTGGATTGAGCCGTGGACAGCCCACACCATAAAGATGTGAGCTGTGGATTGAGCCGTCGACAGCCCACATCATAAAGATGTGGGCTGTGGATTGAGCCGTGGACAGCCCACACCGCAAAGATGTGAGCTGTGGATTGAGCCGTGGACAGCCCACACCGCAAAGATGTGAGCTGTGGATTGAGCCGTGGACAGCCCACACCGCAAAGATGTGAGCTGTGGATTGAGCCGTGGACAGCCCACACCATAAAGATGTGGGCTGTGGATTGAGCCGTGGACAGCCCACAACATAAAGATGTGGGCTGTGGATTTAGCCGTGGACAGCCCACACCGCAAAGATGTGAGCTGTGGATTGAGCCGTGGACAGCCCACACCATAAAGATGTGAGCTGTGGATTGAGCCGTGGACAGCCCACACCATAGAGATGTGGGCTGTGGATTGAGCCATGGACAGCCTACACCATAAAGATGTGGGCTGAGGATTGAGCCGTAGACAGCCCACACCATAGAGATGTGGACTGTGGATTGTGCCGTGGACAGCCCACACCATAAAGATGTGAGCTGTGGATTGAGCCGTGGACAGCCCACACCGCAAAGATGTGGGCTGTGGATTGAGCCGTGGACAGCCCACACCATAAAGATGTGAGCTGTGGATTGAGCCGTGGACAGCCCACACCATAGAGATGTGGGCTGTGGATTGAGCCATGGACAGCCTACACCATAAAGATGTGGGCTGTGGATTGAGCCGTGGACAGCCCACACCGCAAAGATGTGAGCTGTGAATTGAGCCGTGGACAGCCCACACCATAAAGATGTGAGCTGTGGATTGAGCCGTGGACAGCCCACACCATAGAGATGTGGGCTGTGGATTGAGCCATGGACAGCCTACACCATAAAGATGTGGGCTGAGGATTGAGCCGTAGACAGCCCACACCATAGAGATGTGGACTGTGGATTGTGCCGTGGACAGCCCACACCATAAAGATGTGAGCTGTGGATTGAGCCATGGACAGCCAACACCCCAAAGATGTGGGCTGTGGATTGAGCCGTGGACAGCCCACACCTTAAAGATGTGGGCTGTGGATTTAGCCGTGGACAGCCCACGCCATAGAGATGTGGGCTGTGGATTGAGCCGTGGACAGCCCACACCCTAAAGATGTGAGCTGTGGATTTAGCCGTGGACAGCCCACGCCATAGAGATGTGGGCTGTGGATTGAGCCGTGGACAGCCCACACCGCAAAGATGTGGGCTGTTGATTGAGCCATGGACAGCCCACACAATAGAGATGTGGGCTGTGGATTGAGCCATGGACAGCCCACACCGCAAAGATGTGGGCTGTGGATTGAGCCGTGTACAGCCCACACCATAAAGATGTGAGCTGTGGATTGAGCCGTGGGCAGCCCACACCGCAAAGATGTGGGCTGTGGATTGAGCCGTGGACAGCCAACACCATAAAGATGTGAGCTGTGGATTGAGCCGTGGACAGCCCACACCGCAAAGATGTGAGCTGTGGATTGAGCCATTGACAGCCTACACCATAAAGATGTGGGCTGAGGATTGAGCCGTAGACAGCCCGCACCATAAAAATGTGGGCTGTGGATTGAGCCGTGGACAGCCAACACCATAAAGATGTGAGCTGTGGATTGAGCCGTGGACAGCCCACACCATAAAAATGTGGGCTGTGGATTGAGCCATGGACAGCCCACACCATAAAAATGTGGGCTGTGGATTGAGCCATGGACAGCCCACACCATGGAGATATGGGCTGTGGATTGAGCCGTGGACAGCCCACACCGTAAAGATGTGAGCTGTGGATTGAGCCGTGGACAGCCCACACCGTAAAGATGTCGGCTGTGGATTGAGCCATGGACGGCCCACACCCTAAAGATGTAGCCTGTGGATTGAGCCGTGGGCAGCCCACACCGCAAAGATGTGGGCTGTGGATTGAGCCGTGGCCAGCCCACACCGCAAAGATGTGGGCTGTGGATTGAGCCGTGGACAGCCCACACCATAAAGATGTGGGCTGTGGATTGAGCCATGGATAGTCCAGTCCGTAAAGATGTGGGCTGTGGATTGAGCCATGGACAGCCCACACCATAGAGATGTGGGTGTGGATTGAGCCGTGGACAGCCCACACCATGAAGATGTGGGCTGTGGATTGAGCCATGGACAGCCCACACCATAGAGATGTGAGCTGTGGATTGAGCCATGGACAGCCCACACCATAAAGATGTGGGCTGTGGATTGAGCCATGGACAGCCCACACCATAGAGATGTGGGCTGTATATTGTGCCGTGGACAGCCCACACCATAAAGATGTGAGCTGTGGATTGAGCCGTGGACAGCCCACACCGTAAAGATGTGAGCTGTGAATTGAGCCATGGACAGCCCACACCATAAAGATGTGGGCTGTGGATTGAGCCATGGACAGCCCACACCATAGAGATGTGGGCTGTATATTGTGCCGTGGACAGCCCACACCATAAAGATGTAAGCTGTGGATTGAGCCGTGGACAGCCCACACCGCAAAGATGTGAGCTGTGGATTGAGCCGTGGACAGCCCACACCATAGAGATGTGGGCTGTGGATTGAGCCGTGGACAGCCCACACCCTAAAGATGTGAGCTGTGGATTGAGCCATAGACAGCCCACACCCTAAAGATGTGAGCTGTGGGTTGAGCCGTGGACAGCACACACCGTAAAGATGTGGGCTGTTGATTGAGCCATGGACAGCCAACACCATAAAGATGTGAGCTGTGGATTGAGCCATAGACAGCCCACACAATAAAGATGTGAGCTGTGGATTGAGCCGTGGACAGCCCACACCATAAAGATGTGGGATGTGAATTGAGCCGTGGACAGCCCACACCATGAAGATGTGGGCTGTGGATTGAGCCGTGGACAGCCCACACCATGAAGATGTGGGCTGTGGATTGAGCCGTGGACAGCCCACACCATAAAGAAGTGGGATGTGGATTGAGCCGTGGACATCCCAAACCCTGAATAATGTGGGCTATGGATTGATAAATTCATTCAATTTGAATTTTCACCCACTTGAAGTTATGTCTGGCTGACGCGATCCTCAACTTCAAATGAGTGAAAAATATTTAAGAGCCTTCTCCACCAAAGTCTGAAAAATACCAAAATCATTATGGGCTTATTCTGCAGCCTGTGATTGGCTGACTTCTGAAGCTTAGCCCTTGCAACACTGATTGTAAGTAGACATTCTGTGTTTCTATCAGCACCCGTATCACCCCTGATGACCAGTTGTTAACAATTAAATATACCTTCAATCTTAAAACAGTGATATATTGGGACATAAATTTCACAAATAACACAAATATTCAGTCAGTTTTAAGTTGTGGATCGCGGTAGCGAGGCACAACTTCAAGAAGGTGGTACATGAAATGTTACTGATTGTAATAAACCTATTATTGACCTGATGACTCGGGACTAAATCTCGCATATGACCGTCCAAATAAGGAAGATGTACATGTTTTTGAGTGGAAGCAATCTTCCACCGAAACCTGCCGTTTCAGTGACGTATGTTCCACAGGACACGTTAGTGTGTCTGTCACTGCGGGATATCTTGTTCTGCGGGGTCAGTTTGCATGTTGTGTCTAAACGTGAGACACTTAGTAGCACTGAATGTATTACTTCCATAACGGAGTCACAAACTCAATAGACTAGGCATTTTCAGAATATCGAAAACCTGTAGACATTTTTGAGGAAAAGGTGGGAAACCAACTTTCTAACCGAATTAGGGCATGGAGAACTCGAAAAAGGTCCTCTGCAATCTGGTAATTGGAGTTTAGTTAGTCAAAAATCGAAATCAAAATGGCCACCATTTTTTACCGATAATTTAATTATTTTGAAAAGTATGTTACTTTTTAACAGTTTTGGTGTTGAATTTGTTTGGTAACACTTTTCCTAACCTAAGTGGGATATGATGAATTGAAAAAAATAGCAATGACGTTAATGTTGTGGTTCAAACCTTAGAAATCGAAATACAAAAAGGCCGCCAATTGAAATCATCATGGATTCTTTCACCAAGGTGTGAGTATTGGTATAAACCCACGAAATTTGGCACAGGGACTCCTTATAAAAAGCTTTGTGATTTTTTCAGGGATCAAAAATCCTTCTTCATACGAGGCCTGATTTGCATGAATACAAGATGGCCGCCAAATGATTTGCCAATTATCAGATTATGCCTCATAACTTTGAAACAAATGAAGATAGAAAAAATAATTAGGTAGTAAAATAATTAGAATTGAATTGGCAACAATATACAGTCACGTAGGCCTATATAATGATGACAAAGGCCTCATTTGCATAAATCCAAGATGGCCACCATTTGATTTGCAGATTATCACATTATGCATCATATCTTTGGAACAAATAAGGATAGAAACATGTATAATTTGTCAAAATAATCAGGATTGAAATTTCAAAACCGTGTATTTATATGACAATGACAAGTCTTTTTTGCATAAATTTAAAATGGCCGCCATTTTATTTGCTAATCATCATATAATACAATGATCACATGATTATAAAATGTATTGTAACTTTGGAACAAGCGGAGATAGAAACATATGTGAGGTGTCAAAATAATCAGGATTGAAATTTCAAAACCGTGTATGTACATGATAATATCAATTTGTGATTTAATCAATTCAAAATGACCGCCATATTATTTTCCAAGAATTATAACATATCTACTAAATGACGGATTTTATGCTTAGTTGAGCCCTTCAGAGTGAGACTATCATTATTTGGGTCATGGATGGACTACTTTTATTTATCCTATGTTGAAAGCAAATGTAAGATCCTCCTGTGGTTGAAACATAAATATAATTACTAGAAAAGTCAGGAAACATTAGTATTTTTTCGTACCTATCCAGTGTACACGCAACATTGATCACATGGAGGCTGAATTATGGGACAGTAATTTCAGAATATGACACTATAATGTTAGGATGTGGCATAATAATGTAAATAATAGCATTATTATATCATGATATAATATTATAATGCCATTATGTTTATGACCGCTCAATGTCTTAAAACGTGGGAGTAGGGGGCTAGTGTCGGAGATACTATTAATTAGCATGACGACATGCCATTAAAATGACAAATATAATGTGTCATATCCTAATCGTATAATGTTATATCATATCATCAAAATGGCAGCTCCTAAAATTAAAATGTATTTTTGTGGTGTTAAGGGCCATAATTATTTGACGTTATTAGACCTTAAAGTGTCATATCCTAATATTACAATCAAATATCCTGACATAAAACTGACATATTATGATTTTCAACTGTGACATCTTCTATTTTTAAATATAACATTTTTATAAATTTTTTGTATTTTTTTTATGAAAAAAGTGTCATATTCTAATATTCAAGTGCCATATCTTGACTTTAAATTGATATACCGTGATGTTAAACTGCAATATCCTGGTAATATAAAGCCATATCCTGACAATATTATGCCATAGCCTGTCATTTTAGTGACATAACGTGATGTTTAACCAGCATAATTATCATGGCTTAATAATATTATGACATTATATCGTCATTTTGTAATATCATTTGATATTACAAAATGGCGTTATAATGTCATAATATATGTATTGCAATATTAGAAAATAGTTATACCCTATCATGGTGTTAAATTGTGTTATCCAGCTATTACAATTCAAAATCCTGATACAGAAATGTTGTGTTGTGTTGTTAATGTCATATTTCGTTATTAACATACCACATTATGTATAACGGCGAGTTCTGACATTCCAATGCAATATTTTCACAGTACAATGCATAATTAGACGTTAAAGTGGCATATCCTAACTATATATATATATATTCAAATCCCATAACTGACTTTAAAATGCCATATTATATGATATTAAACTGTCATATCCTGATATTATAATACCATATGCTGAGGATAAAATGCCTCATTTCAATGACAATTTTAAATTCAATGCCATATTGTGATATTATATTACTTTATCCTACAGGCCTTGTAATTTTAATGGCATATTGTCACGGTAAATACTGGTATTTAACAATCAAATTTCTCGTGAATATTTATCATTTTCGAATAATTATCCTAAGACTTGGACGATAAAATAAATTTCTTCGGAATATACCACATCATATAGCATTTATACTTAAACCACATGATATACATATTGAGAACCCCACTCATACACTTATTGTATAATGGTGTCATATCGAGTAATCCTCAGTCGTACAACGGTTTGGAACACTCAGTCATAGAATATAACATAATGGTTATGAAAATGTCGAGTACGGGCTGAGATCGGCAACGCCTGTATCGAATCGGGATTTGTCCCGGTTCGATACATCTCAGTCCTCACTCGACATCTCATAACCATTATTTTATATATTCTATGACAGTGTTCCTATCCGTTGTGCGACTGAAGATTACTCAATATGTCACTGAGCATCTCTCAAGTGGTTTTATACAATAAGTGTATTGTCACTGTTTACTTGAGTCCTTGCTTTGAATTTTATATAACAACCGTGTAATATGCGAGTTTTAAATTTAAAATCTAAGATTCTTACATATTACTTCTAACTATCGAGATTGTAGGAAGTGAAATAAATGACTTGTCAATCGAACATATATGTTATATGTATATAGTATACTTCCATCACGTATTTATAGGTTGTCAAATGCGTGATTTATGAGGTTGAAAATGTGAATGAAGTTACTGTATGTGATTGAATCTTTTTGATGTCTATTTACACAATGGTTACTCAACTGTCTCTCCTCTCTCTTGTCTCCTAATAGCCATTAATCCCGCAGAAAAGATGATTAAGCAGGCCTACAACCCAAGATCTAACATATTTTATGCGGAAGAATTCTGTTCATTCATACAGATAGTCTCTCACTTGTAGTTTCTGAGATTTTCAAAACATTCCATAACACTCCACAAAGGACACAGAACAATAATGTTTTGTTTTTACTGGGTTGAACGCAGCCCAGCAAACACGAGACTTTGAACCAGTGCTGGTTTGATGTTGGGCCAGCTTTGCAGATTGAGGGCCGCCAGCATTTTACCAACATCGGGTCAACGTGGTGTTTGCTGGGAATGTTGACAAGTGTTTCGCACCAGAGCGGAATAATAAATTCCGCTTAATACATAGTCTCTACTGTCCACAGGAGCCATTTTTTAACAATAATTACAAAGGCCATTGACACTACATTTTTTAGCTATCAACCTTTATGGTTATGCTGCTGGAGGGGAGACATCTCCAGTTTTTTGTGAGTCCAGTTTTTTGCTCACAAAAAACTAGACCCTTCTAGTATTATTTGTTCAACATATATTCTACCTGACGCTGAGAAGCTAGCTGTTTTGTCAAAACACGGACCTGGATAAAGCTGTGAGAAACCCAACAAATCCAAAACGTTGAATCAATGTTGGCCTATTGTTGGTCCACCGTCTACGACGCTGGTCCAATATTAAACCCACATTGATTCTACGTCTTGTGTTTACTGGGTGCCTGTCCGTCTTCTTCAATAGGAAACGAACAGAGCTTAATGAAAAAATAACGAGTTCCTGACACCTGAATTGTGCTGGCCAGACACCCCAGAGGTTAAGCTGAATATCATGACAATGGCGGCACTCAGCTCAAGGGCAGAGTAATGATCACTCGGTGCCCTCACAAATGATATTCGTCTATGTATTTTATATCTAGGGTACAAATTAAATGGCATTGAAATAAAGAAAATATTTGTAGGTTGATTCTTATATATTCAAACAATTCGTAATGGGAGGTGTCTATTTTACAATTTTTTATATATTTTTTCGTTATTTCATATAAATGATACTCAGGGTTTCCTTTTTAAGTCTAAAAATCCGAGAAAAAGTGGGTGGGTGGGTCAAGCCCCAACTCGGATTATTATTATTTTTGTAGTTTTGTGTTTTTGTGTTGTTGTACATGTTGTTTTACATGTGGGTGGGTGGGGTCTGGCCAATCCGAGTTTTTCTCGGATTGCGACATAACTTCGATTAGATAAAAAATAAAATTGTACTATGAGGCGCTTTGGTTTTTTTATTTAGGTGAAATATTAACGCTTCAAAATCTACATTTTCGAATTAACAAATTAAAATAGCAATAATATAAATGAAATGTATAATTTAATATGAAAAAAAAACATTTACAAAGCCTGTGATTGGCAGATTTCTGCAACCTAAATCTGTTTTCCTGACATCTTAATAACCAGTAAGAAAATGTAAATATTCTTCAAAATATATAATAAATAAAGTACTGAGATACATTATGCTTCACCACCTATTCATGAAATCTAAACAATTTATCTCTCAAAATGCCTTCTGTTTTCATTTTCTACATTGGGTCTATACAGTCAATATAGGCATAATATATGTTTGTTTTTTCTGTTTTTTTTTTCCTATAATGTCGGATGTAGAACACACATAGTTAATGTGGCCAAGCCTCCTGATCTCCTGACGATCTCCTGACTAAGCTGACCACAGGTGACTGCTCTAAGTACACCTGTCCGTTATAAAGCCATCGTCCACTAGCTGACCACAGGTGACTCCTCTAAGTACACTGTCCATCATACATAAGCCATTGTCCACTCCAGGTGATACCCTCAGCACAGTGGCGCCAGATGTACCCCTGATGGACGTACAGTCCAACCAGAAAACACAAGATGTTGATGAATGTTGTTTTTTTTGTTGGCCCAACGTCGTAGACGATGGGCCAACATTGAACCAGCATTGGCCGAGCGTCGAACGTTTACTAGGGCGCACGCTGTGTGCATTACTGTCGACTTTTATGAATAATATATCACCGTAGCCTAGTAATGTATCTGTATCTGTATATTACGTGGCAGTACGCACTATTGTGCTATCGCGCCACTGGAGTAACTTAGCAATGCCTGTTATCATTCTTGATATCATTCATAGCCTTATGTGCATGCCAAGTACTCCACATTGTGGATTTTCTGGGGTCTCGCCAGATGGAAACTGCGCCTACGTCCATTGAGGTTCTTTTACGTCCAACTCAAAGTCAGTCAGACGAGCTGTTTGATTTACGTGTTTCTCTCAGCCCCACGACACGACATCGCTGCACGATGTCCTAGTGTATACAGCACCCATCCAATATTGAACCGGGCGCGACGTTGCTTAACTTTAGTGATCAAGCCGACACCGATGAGACAACGTTTCTTTTTTTAAATCTCTTTTCAACGTGAATTATGACTTTAAAAAATTAAGATGTAAATCGACAGTCTGAGAATAAAATAGTATTTGGTCTTGGAACGGTTAATTCGAGTCTGCCACCAGGTGGTGCTTGTGTTTTGTGGTCTAGACTGCTCCAATATTGGAAAGTATCATTTAATGCACAAGTATAAAATGCACAATTGAATGTTACATGGATACAATATATATATATATACAACAAAGACTGCAGAGATAGCATATTATGCATGTTAGATTAGTATTAAACAAACATGCATATTATTCAAGGTTTTGTACTTTTCCTCGAAATCAAATTCTGTGTTTAGCATTGTTTTTGGACGGGTGCACTCCCTTCTGTCAGTATCCGCTGCAGGGTGGGGTTTGACCTCCTGCAGGGTGGGGTTTGACCCCTAGGCGGAGCATGACCCCGGGGCAGAGCGGTGCATCACGGGATAGATTTCCTGTTATCACTGTCATTATTTGCTTCAACAAACAGTGTGATCATCACACTGACGTTTTAAGTACTGGAGTGTGTTTTTACACTGACGTTTAAGGTACTGGGGCTTATTTTCACTGTGAGGTTTTGAGTACTGGGATCTGTTTACACAGTAATGTTTAGGGTTCAAGTGTGTGTTTTCACGTTGACTTGTTGAGTTCTGGGGTCTGTTTTCACAGTGATGTGAATCTAGAAAAATCTATTTCTCACTGGTTCAGGTCTTTATGACGTTTTCTTGAGCAAAATAACGTCCATAGATTACACTGGTTTCGAACTTAACCCGACGAGGCGGCCATTGCTGGACATTGAGGAACAATTATATTTCTCAAAAAGACCCACTTGGGATGAGCAGGTAGAGAAAGAATGAAGGAGCCAAAGAATGAAGGAATTAGTGAATTATTGAATAAATCATTAAGGTAATAAAATAATGAATTGATTACTTATTGTGTCTAGACATGACACAGTCCAGGCAAATATTTAAAGCTAATTATTAATTAAGTATTGATACAGGAATTTATTATTGATTTATGAAACTATTGAGAAACATAGGAAAAAAACAAGAAAAAAGGAGCACATCTGGTGTTTAATATGTGATCTGTGGTTGGACGACTGTTTGTAACGTGCCGCCTGCGGGGGCCCTATCACAGGTCACCATGGGGTGATCATGTGACAGTCACCCCTGGCAACCAGCCAGAATTCCTGCCTGCTGCTTGTAGGATGGTAACACCAAGGATGGTAATGTCATGGATGGTAATAATACTCTAAAATGAGGCTTTTGCTGAGCGTCCTTGTCACGTGACCCGTTTGACCGCAATTATCAACCCTTATTAGAGTAGGCCCTACTGCTGTCATGTTGGCGGGGGCCCTAGGGTAGTTGTTAGCACCGCTGCCTTTCACGCCAGAGTTCAGTGTTCGGTTCCCGGTCTCGGTGGTTTCAAAAAAACAAAAAATGTTTCTTCCCCATCCACGTGTGAAAGTCAGTATTGTGGGGAGCCTCCGTGACCGAGAGGTAGCGTGCTCGGCCTCAGACCGCCAGGGCTCGAATTTCGAATTCTGTGTCTGGAGGACAGTGTCATCTCAATCATCTCACCATCCTCAGGAGGTTCTCCTGGCCCAGTTTAGCCTATATGTGCACAAAGGTGGCCTAAAGCCCGATTCATTTCATTTACTGTCATGCTTACTGTACTAGTGTCATATTTAACTCTTATTAGAGTACTGCTTTCGACTATACTGACAGTATCGTATTTATCGCTTATTAGAGTACTCCTGTCACTATACTTACTGTACTAATGTATACGTATGAGAATGATCATTTTAACCAGGTGCTCTCCTGAATCGTTTGTTGGTATTTTTTTGTCATTTGAACCTGGAATTGCTAACTGATCCAGCTTCAAATTACGAAAATTAATTATATTTTAGAAAAATCTCCATGTTACAAAACCTATTTAGCCATTTTCAGTGACGTTTTTTTTGAAATTTCCTCAACCCGGCTTAAAATTATACGGTTTCAGTAGCACAAGGGCTAGCCCTTACAAAAATAATTTAAATTTTAACCCACTTGAAGTTGTGTCTCGCTAACGCGACCCACAACTTAAAGTTGGCAAAAATTACGTGTATTTGTTTAATTTGAGACCAAATGTTTTCAAATCTAGGTGTTTAAGCACTTAGGGGTTTTGTCAAGTTAAAAAAAAATCAAAAATCCGACAAAATTCTAAAGTGGGTGGGTGGGTCAAGCCCCAACACGATTTAAAAAAAAAATGAAAATTTCGCGTTTATTCGTGTTTTTAGTTTTGTTATTTGTTATTGTACATGTTTCCCTAAATAATAAAAAATGGATGGGGGGGGGGGGGGGTGGGGGTGGAGTCTGGCCAATCCGAGTTTTTCTCGGATTTTTAATTTTTTTTAACTTGACAAGACCCCTTATTCCCAATAACAGTGATTTGGTTGGCTAATCAAGGGAATTAAAAAGTACTATAATCGTTCTCAGCGATTAAAGGGTCAAAATAACGTGCTTTTTTAACCCTTTCAGGACTGAATTTGCCATTGTCATCTTCATTCACTACAAGCCGCGAATTGCTGCCGCAATTCTCGACTTGTAGTGAATGAAGATGATTGGATGTGGTTTAAAATTAAAGAAAATTGTCATGTATTGACAAACCAGTTTCATGGAAATTTTCGTTCTAAAAACCTTGGTCTTAAGAAAATTTAGTCTGTTTTCAGGGATGTAAAATGATGCTCTAATGCATCGTGATGACTTAAAGGGTAAACATAAACACAATAAACCTCTCTCACATTGAAATATATAATAAACTAGAAAAGTGAACACCCCCTGCTTTAACACTGACATTAATCGGTATGCGGAGCCACGTACACCCGTGTGACCTACATTGGTTCACCTTGTGACACTGACATGAATCGGTATGTGGAGCCATGTACATCATGGGTTACCTGGATTGAGTCACCCTGTGAAACTGACATAAATCTGCATGCGGGGCCATGTGCACCCGTGGGGGACATACATTGAGTCACCCTGTGACACTTACATGAATCTGTATGCGGGGCCATGTACACCCATGGGTGATCTTCATTGGGTCACCCTGTGACACTGACATGAATCTGTATGCGGAGCCACGTATACCCGTGGGTGACCTCCATTGAGTCACCCTGTGACACTGACATGAATCTGTATGCGGAGCCACGTATACCCGTGGGTGACCTCCATTGAGTCACCCTGTGACACTGAGACGAATCTGTATGCGGGGCCACGTATACCCGTGAATGACCTTCAATGGGTCACCCTGTGACACTGCATGAATCTGTATGCGGGGCCATGTATACATGTGGGTGACCTTTATTGGGTCACCCTGTGACACTGACATCAATCGTTGATCCGCGCTAAGAGGCGCGACAAAAATTATTTATAATCAGAATAATTTTTAGGCCTTTATATGTGCTTGCAGTTGTCGCCTGGGCAGGCGTTGTAACAATGTTGTTTTAACAACACTGAACGCCAACCGAACCAACAAGTCGAGAAAAATAGCTTTTCACTTTCTGTCCATACATAATTATCAGTGATTATTGTTAGCCCGACATTTATTTTTTTTATTTATATTTTAAAATATATTTATACAGGGTGTATACATATTAGCAAAGATGCTATTTTTAAAATATGTGCCCTGTCATACATTCAAAAATACAATACATTTCTAAAAAATCTGATGTTTTAAGTGGTATATATACAGATTAAAATATTCAGAACTAATCATAGCTACACTTAAAATCAATTAATTAACACTGTCATATGAAGCTTTAAAAAGCACATTGGATCAACGTCTCGCGTGCTCAGTGCTGGACCAGCGTATTACATTTTTGCCAGCATTAAACCAACATTGTAACAAAGGCACGTGCATTCAGTGTCATTCTACACCATTACTCCTGTAAATTACCTCTGTCTGTGGCTGTTCCATCTAACGTCCACCCACCTAAACATGACGTCACCAGAGACCCTGGCTGTCACGTCCTCTCCCCTCCGTCTACATCCGTCTACGTCAGTTCAGTTGAACGGCTGACATCTAGGGCTGTTTATTTAGGGAATTCACCTTTTCCGAACGTCCCACCCTTTGACCCTCACAGCCCACCCTTTAGCACTTTGAACACTCATCATCATTTTTGTATCCCTGAAGAATGACACAACACCTGTCCTGAAGAATGACACTTGTCCTGCTAGGACCAGATAGACTTAACCCTTGAAGCGCTGAAATATTTTCATATAAGCCAAGAAACCAAAGGTTTTTTTTTAAATTTCACATCACTATAAATGTCTTAGCTAGCTCTTTCTGGTTTTTTTCAATACCTATGTTATAATTATAAATTATAAATATTTTACTTTTTCAGTGCGGGGATCGACTTTAGACGTCAGAATCTGATGTGTAAAGTCGATCCCTTCACTCAACATAACTCAATCTCAAAACTCAACTCAATCTAATTGCCACAGAAATTGATTAAATAATGGAAGATTCCCAGTTTATCAAATAATGCAATTTGTACCGCTGGAAATTGCGTTAGCAATTTCAGCTTCAAATGACGAAAAATAGAACCAAATAATTCAACAAGACAAGGGTTATTTGCCTATGGGGACACAAGGGTTATATCCCCATGGGGACACAAGAGTTAAATCCCTATGGGGACACAAGGGTTAGATCCCCATGGGGACACCAGGGTTATATCCCTATGGGGACACAAGGGTTAGATCCCTATGGGGACACCAGGGTTATATCCCTATGGGAACACAAGGGTTAGATCCCTATGGGGACACCAGGGTTATATCCCTATGGGGACACCAGGGTTATATCCCTATGGGGACACAAGGGTTAGATCCCTATGGGGACACCAGGGTTATATCCCTATGGGGACACCAGGGTTATATCCCTATGGGGACACAAGGGTTATTTTCCTATGGGGACACAAGGGTTATATCCCTATGGGGACACCAGGGTTATTTTCCTATGGGGACACAAGGGTTATATCCCTTATAGGGACACAAGAGTTATATTCCCATGGGGACACAAGGGTTATATCCCTGTAGGGACACAAGGGTTATATTCCCATGGGGACACAAGGGTTAAACCCTATAGGGACACAAGTGTTATATTCCCATGGGGACACAAGGGTTATATCCCTATGGAGACACAAGTGTTAATTCCCTATGGGGACACAAGGGTTAATTCCCTATGGGGACACAAGGGTTAATTCCCTACAAACAAAAAAATAACGTTTCCATGAAACTGTTTGAAAAATATATAAAAAAATTACTACTTCGGCCACGATACATAAGATGAGATTAATCAATGCTAATTGGGCGAGCAGAAATATCAATATAAAATAACCAAAAAAGTCAAATTCAGCCTATTTTTCACGTGAGCTATTTAAATTGTCAAATAACCTGTGGATCGCTAAAGTGTTTTATTTTTAGCCTCAGTGATTTATTGTGAGCTGCCTGCGTCCTAACAAGCTTTTCACGTCACCTCATAGGCCTACTTACCGGTGTGTTTAAGATTGATTTACACATTTTGCCAATGGAAGACCATTCACCGACCATCAACCGTCATATACCTACTAGAAGGTATGAATTATTCAGACAAAAAGGGAGTCTTCTCTCTCCATCTCTAGTTCACGTTAAGATGACGAGACGAGACTTAACCAGGGTTGTCTTAGTGTTGGGCCTGCCTCGATAATATTCCATACTTTTTTCTTTTCGTGTCGACTTTTCTATGCATACCTAAAACCTTGCTAGATGTATTCTCAGACCTCTTATAATGAAACCCCGACCGGTTGTCGGCTTTCATGTGTGTGCACTAGAGCTACAGAGTATTTTCAAAATGGCCGCCAAATTCACCAATAAATTGTCAATTTTACCAGGCAATCAATATTATTATGAACAAAAAACATTCAATTAAAAATCCAAAACAATCCTGATGAAATATAGCTTTACTGTAATATACTTTAGGACAATAGTATTTGATCTAGAGCTACAGAGTATTTTGAAAATGGCCGCCAGAATCACTATTACATTGTCAATTTTACCAGTCGATCAACATCATTATGGACAGAAAAAATAATTAAAAATCCAAAATAATGTGGAGGTGATATAGCTTTATCATAATATACTTCAAGACAATAGTTTTTATTATGGATCAATAGAGGAGTAGTAAAAAAAAATTAAGCATACCATTCAACTCTTCAATTTGAAAATATGACAAATATAATATTAATAATATATATAATCCAGCGCCTTTTTGTCCCTAAGTTTTTGAGAATAAACATCTTTTTATTTCCATACATCGTCCTCGAAATCAACTACTGAGCTCAAAAAATACTTAAAATGATTATAATCCTATAATAATCCATACCTGAACATCGTTTTTAAAGGCAGAAACCCTTTACTTGCGGATACAATTTCAAAAATCTTGTTTTAACCATTATTTTGCTCAAGTTCGTAGCAATGCGAATCCT